>LQNS02276930.1:4219487-4251509 GCA_001587735.2 Parhyale hawaiensis | reverse complement strand
ATATTAGCTGTCGTATGGTAATATTAGCTGTCGTATGGTAATATTAGCTGTCGTATGGTAATATTAGCTGTCGTATGGTAATATTAGCTGTCGTATGGTAATATTAGCTGTCGTATGGTAACATTAACTGTCGTATGGTAATATTAGCTGTCGTATGGTAACATTAGCTGTCGTATGGTAATATTAGCTGTCGTATGGTAATATTAGCTGTCGTATGGTAATATTAGCTGTCGTATGGTAATATCGTGCTGAATTATACTCTGGAAGCAATGACACTGAAAAAGCTCTCACTCCGCCATGACTTACCCACTACTGAAGTCTGAAGCATCATTGCTGCATCAACCAGTATAGTTCTCGTGCAATAATCTCCATGTGTTCATCCGTTTCCTCTCGTGACGCTTAACATGACGCGACTACTGTATTGACGCATTTTCCTTGTTGATTTTTCCTGACGGGGATTCGGCCATTGAGGATTTTTTGGTTTGATTTACAATATGGTAAAAGAAAGGTCAATATCACTTTAGTTAGGGAATATCGCCAATCTCCTTCCTGCGGTGAAGTAAAATTAGATGCGATATGTATGTATAATAAGTGTATATGCATGAACAGCATAAACATACAGTGTATTTATAATATATTGCTTTTTTTTATGGCCTACTGTGAAAGATTAAAGATACTTTCATTACTCGATCAGGCAGACACTCAATTACAAATGACTTCTATCAATTAATATATTTACTTCTAAAGTCAAGTCAGACTTTTTATTCACAGGTTTACTAGCTAGGCTCCCTACATTAATGGTTCGACTTCTTTTATCGTCGAGCAATGGTTTTCCAAGTGGCACAGATGGTGCAAGGATTAGTGCTGAAAGCACGTTATACTCCTGTAGTTGTTCGCAAACAATTCGTTGGAGATAATGCTGTATCAGTACATCATCACATTGTCTTACACGTTTAACAAGTGATCGAAACGATGGCAAACCCTTGCAAAATTGCAAAATTCCCGAAAATTGCGCCTATAGATCTAAATACAATCTAAACAAAATATATTCCTTCGGTCTATAACTTTCTGGCTCAATGCTCCGTTAAGAGATCAGAGTTGAGCCGTGATATTAATTAAACGGGGCAAAGTATTTCAACTGGCAAATGCTTAGGTTTTTTCGGAGTAGTCAGCTCATTTGTGACATTTTCCGAGATTTGTTCTGTAATTCCCCACTTTAGGAAATTGATAAAACACATTATTTGTTGTAAATCTCTTATTCATTTGAAAAAATGCATCTGAAAATTGGCACACATATGCACACACATGAAGCTGCAATCTGTACAAAGTCTCGAAAATCGACGCAACAGATAGATTAAAAAGAAAAAAATGATCTTTGTTTTTTTTTATTTTTTGTTAGTGCGTGACTATAATAGTATTGACTGTACTTTCAAGCATTAATTCAATGCATCATTATTGTTATTACTTATAATATTTAGACCTCTATGATGCTACTTTATACTTATGGTTTTATTAGGCTTTAAATCTATGCTATATTATGTACCGTTCCAACAAGTTCCAGCACAGTACAATACTAACTAAAACTTTTCGGTGGCGTCAGACCATCACCGCGGTAGGGGACAAATTCAACGAAGTCATTTTTGATGAACGAGGCTAGGGCACAGCAGCATTCCTTCCCAGAGATTAGCTCTTCAATAATAACATAGAAAAAAAAAAAATAATAAAACGTCCCGTTTTCCAGACGATCTGTCGCGATGGAGAAATATTCGCCGCTGTGGAGAAAATTCAAAGCCGTATTTTTTTCTGGCGAGCTATTTTAGTTTTTTGGCGTGAGTTACATCTCGGTCAACCCATCAAACTCCCTATAAAAAATTATGAACATTGCTCAGCTCCTTCGACCACTTATTGGGTGGACAGACATACAAATGTATATATACTTAGATGTAACTCATGCCAAAAAACTAGACCTAACTAGCCATAAGAAATGACGGCATTGAATTTTCTCCACCGCGGCAGATCGTCTGGAAAACAGGGCGTTCTATTTTCATCACCCGCGAACGACGTGAGAGAGGTGATAATATTTTCGTCGAAGATTTAAGTATACATATTTGTATGTATATATTTTTGAAGATTTTTGAAGAATATATATATTTTTGAAGATTTTTCAAGAATATATATATTTTTGAAGAATATATATATTTTTGAAGAATATATATATATATATATATATATATATATTGTTGAAGATTTTTAGACCATCATTAGAGGCCTTCCAACGCTTCAAGTCAACTTTCAGCTATTGTGTGGAGTTATTTCGCCAATTGTGGGATTTGTATTTACTACGAAGACCGCCATGCTAATGTGCCAGCCTTTTACCTTCGACCGGGTGTAAACTGTCGCCCTCGGTACTTCTGTGTGTCTGCAACTTCCAGTAATTGGAGTCTACGCAGCGGACTGTAGTTGAGAATTGACGAAACATTTGCTTGATTAAAAATTTAATTTATACTTTTGGAAGAGCCGGTGTTATATTTACACCTTCCTTTGGTAACCTCTCTGAATTTCACAAGATTTCAAAAACTAAATTTACCAACTTTGACCCTCCCACCTGATGAGCTGGAGAAAAGCGAAATGCGCGTCGTGAGTATCAAAATTTCCCTAACTAATCGAAATCTACATTTATGCCATCTCAAGAAAATAATATACATATATATTTACCGCCGCCAAGGAGGTTGTTTTCATCGAGTTTGTCTGTCTGTCTCTTTGTCTTTTGTCTCTCTGTCTGACACCAAGGTAACTCAAAAAGTTATGGACGGATTTTGACGAAATTTACAGGGATTGTTAGACATGTTAGGAACATATGTTTAACTTTTGGTGAAGATCCGTCCATACGATTGTTTGTCTGCTTCATTGTTCTCAATGCCATAACTGAAATAGTTTGGGGCGGATTTTGATGAAATTTACAAAAAGTATTCGGTAAAATACGAAGAGTAAATGATCAAATTTTTGTGATATGTTTGTTCGTTCGTGTGTTTGTTGCTGTGTTTGATTTTATGTTTGTTAGCACAATAGCAATACCTCAAGAAGCATTAAATGGATCTTTATGAAATTTACAGGAGTTGTTAGTCACATAAATTTGGCTGTTTATTTTTTGTAATACACCTGATTTCTCATGCAAGTTTCATTAAAACCCATCTATAACGTTTTGAAGAAAACAAGAGGTGGAGAAACAAACAAACAAACGGATGAACGGATCTTCATCAAAACTCAACCAACTGTTCCCCTTAACGTATCTAAACATCCTTGTAAATTTCATAAAGATCCGTCCATAGCTTTTTCTGTTATCTTGGCGTGAGATAGACATATAGACAAACAAACAGACAAAAACACACAAACTCGACGAAAATATAACCTTCTCGGTAGAGGTAACAATTCGTACGAATTGGACGGAGATCCGTTCATAACTTTTGCATTATACATATCACGGAGAAAAGGCAAGTAGACAAGGAAAGAAATAAACAAACAGATCTTATCCAAAAGTTAATCATCAGTTTCTCCGAACATAATTAGGAATCCCAGTAAATTGCATGAAGATATCTCTGTAACTTTTTGAGTAATCTTGATGAAAAATAAATAAACAAAGAGACAGAAACCGCCGACGAAATCATAACCTTCTTGATCGAGGTAATAAACTTATATTCTTAAATGACACTTGTAGAATTTATTCTATATATTAATGTATATTTATAGGCATTAGTTTTTTGACAGTCTTAATCATTTCTATTTTACAAAGGATTTTTCGAAACTTTTTACCATACGTTCCCTGAAATTTTGTAATTACTTCATAACTAAAGATTAAATGGTCCTAGTATGTACAATATAATACGTTACTACCTGAGACTGTGTTTTAGGTCAGGTCAGACTATGTGAGGGCTGTTGAGAATAGTTTAGGTGAAGATAGGAAGGCTCGGTTCAGCTAGACTAGGTGCCTACCCTAATATTCTAATCATACATATTGCACACGAGACTCGGAGCACCACATACTACACCTGTACCGATTGAATTGTTTGTGTTCAGACTAACGACCTGTCGACACGTTGGCCGTTTAAACGTGTTCACTCATCCAATTGGAGGAATATCTTGTGGCCAACGAAAAAACTATTAAAATGTTAGCCGTGAAACCATTTCCTCGGCAAGTGTCGCTAGACAAGTAAGATATCTCTTCAAATATAGGGTAACATAAAACTCAGAAAAAGTGCCCTTGTCTGCTGTTTTTATTCAACAGAGATATTCGTGCGATTGGATTCAGTGAACACATTGCAAAAACAAACGTGTAAACAGGCCATAACGTTGGTGAGAACTGGGTAGCAGATGCGTCGAAAAGCCCGTAACGGACCCGTGGGGATATTCTATGGTCTGCATATGTGACACGCTGAATATCCAGTTACCTGATCGTAGATGTTGAGTTCCTTTCCAGGAAACATCAACACACCAGTGTGTGTAGAAACCGTGCTACTTCTCCAAAAGTCACACTCAAATTCATTAAAATTGGCAACAAAAGAACTTTTAGGGCAAAAAAATTGCAATGGATTATCTGCGTTTATTTATCAGGGCATGAAAACTTACAATAACTTTATATGAATGATTCTAATCAACAAGCACGAAAGCAAGAAAAATGTTAACTTTTTAAACGCAAAGGGACGGCTGATCATCACTTAGAGGGCACCGTAATGACAGCATACTGCCAATTGGAAATATTTACTGGAGATAAGAAGACAATAATATGGTCATAATTTTTATCGTACGAAAGCTATAAGCCTACACGTGTTGTATTCATAGACATAACAATGCATCATTGTTGCTATTGGTGGTAAAAAGGTATAGCTAAAGTTAGCTTGACTGCACTCGCAACTGAGAAACCTACAAGTACTGCTGATCCGTGCTACAGGTATAGGCCAACAGGCCCTAGAGCAGTTTATTGCTGCATTTGACCACAAATCGTCTAGCGCTAAGGTACCAGTGACGGAAGGCTCTATGTGGTAGCGTCTCCATTAATGGTAAAGGTCAGTGCCCCCATAGCCACACGCAGACTGGTTGCTGACTGATCACTCCAAGGGCTGCAAACAATCCTATTACTTTACAGGGAGGTATGAACTCACGGCCTTGAGTGTGAAACTCAGGACCCTTTGCCTGCTGCTCCTGAGGAAAGTACAGGAAATCGCTACAATGTATAGTATCACTCGCCCCGTACATGCTCTCTGACTAAGCGGTGTGACGTCATCACAGTCACAGTAAAATGTTTGTTGATCCAAGAGAGTCCTGCCGCAGCTCGCTGCTTCTTGGTTCTAATTGTATCGTCATACATCCTAAACCTCTTCGTAAAATGGAAACATATGGCAAGCCAAATGCGCAATATTTTTCAAATAGCAATCGAAAAAAACATCTTAGAGAAGAAGCAGACGTAAATACTATAACGTTATAGCTCTAGTTTGCTTGACTCTACTGAAATAGAAGTAGAGAGAAGTAAAACACAGTGCTAATGGTATAGGCGTCTCTACTTCTTACAGAAACATAGGCGTCGCCAGCGACATCTGTAAGCCGCGGAAAAGTTGGAAAACCAGTGTTTGGCTGTCTTAATTTTTTCGAATTTTTCCCGGGTTACGGAGGTTCGTATTCGCGAAGTAAGACGTTCCGAACCCTTAAGTCCAAATTTTTTTGACTTCGGTCCGAATCCAAACCTCCGGACCCAAGTCCGGGATTTGGCTGGTCCGAACAAATCCGCAGATAAAGGTTCGCGAACATTTGTTCGGACCGTTCACCTCTGATTTTGACAATGCATTAGTGAAGTCAGAAAAAAACAGCGAATGAAATATGTGTGATACATTAAAGAGCTGAACAAAACTTCAGGCTGAAGCTTCAAAACACTCAAAATTCTTCACCGAAGTTGCAATAAAATTAAATATACTTCGGTGCTTTCATAAGGCAGGGGAAATTTATTAAAATAGAACGAATATACTGAAATGATAGGATGATTAATTTAAGAAGACAAGATTGATAATTTAGTCAACTAACAAATATTCTTCTAGGCAATGCATATAGAACACGGCGTAATTTCCATTTGTTTATTTCAAACTACAAGGTTGAAAAGAAAGTAATATCACTTGACATTGTATATTGGGATGATTTCTTTACTTCCTTTATATAGCGAGGCTCTCAATTCTCTATTTTAATTAATGTTGTGCGCTAATATCAGAAGCGCTCATTCAGAAATAATCATCAGCTTTGTTAGATGTAATTGATTTATATTTGCTGGGATAAAGATAATATATTAATTTTTCTCACAAGAAAAACAGCGCAATACTTGTGTGAAGTATGCCTTTAACATTGTTGAACCCATGTCAAGTCCCTTTGCAAGCTCGGCTCTAGCTTAGGTTTATGCCAAATGAAATGTTGTATTTAATAGTATTATTCAAATATTACTTGCTACTCATATTAGCGCATTACCTATGACTTTTCCAGTGACACATTATATAATTTTCCTTCTATTTTTTCCGTTTGAATTATCTTGTACTGCTCAATAAGGAACGTTCTGTCTCGGATAAGCTTAACCCTTTCGGCTCTGAGGGCATTTCCTGCTGTCGCATCAAAGTTTCAATTATTCAAACTAACCAGTTGCTTCTCGCTGGAGAAATTTGGACAACATATTTAACTACAGGTTTGAAGTTAATTAGTGCTGGTATTTTAGTTAGGACTGAACTAAACTGTAGGTGAGCTCAAGTGACTACAATGATAGCATTTTCTATTAGCTTCTTTCAAAATTTAAAACCTCAAAGCAAGCACAGAGTTTTCGTACCGAAAGGGTTAAGTATCTAAATTATGGCACTTATTACGTTTGACAGAACAAATTGGCCTTAGATGATGCGAACTACTGTGATGAGATAAATAATAATAATGAAATTAGTGAATTAATTGAGAAATTGGCAACAATCTAAGTTAAGAAGCACGCGGTAACATCGAACATATTAAATTATTTAAAAAAATTTAGAGATAACGAAAACTTTTGAGTTTGTGCCACAATGAAAGGGAGTGAGATGGAGTGGATCACAAGTGGATTGGTATTGGTTCGGAATACACTGGTTCACTGAAGTGTTTAGTGTCATTTGGCATGACTTCAATGTGACAGGAATTTCCATGGAGAGAAGTTCCCTATATTCATATTAATTTATAGATGTGACTGCACGTGATACGTGAAACCTTCAAAACTATAACATGCTCTAGCTTTTCGCTACTTAATGTATAAAGCTGTTTCATGAATAACTTTTCTTCTAGCTTTTAATTTTTTTATCGAAGATACACATTCGTGCTTCCTCTCAAATAATACTTTGATACTTTCAGAGAAAATTCACGGAGCTTTCATGGTTTGAACTTACAGGTTCACGCTACCTTATGGTGTTTCTACCCTTACGAAAACTATAATCGCTTCAGACGCTGTTTAAAGATCTTAGTTTCAGAGACGGCCGGGTGTTCTATGTATTAGGCTAGTGATGCTTTTATTGGAAATTATACGAATATTCCTTGATCGCAGATAAAAATGGCGGTGTGTATTTAGGTGCTATGCATACTGTTGAAGAAATCTTGTAAATTCCCTTGGGCATAAGATTGGAGTTCATAGTGTTTATAACGTTACAGAAAGTAACCATTCTTGGCCACCTCCATAATGCTGTTCCTACCAAAGACTGTTTACATCCTCCTTGTAAAAGATTCAAAGTGGTACGATAAATAGTATTTCTATTTTACTTTCGAGAATTTTCCAGGATCTAAGATACAGGTTCATACTGCATTCGAGTAATAACGAGTGGCTCATCTAATAGCAATTGAGGCCATTTTCATGGACTGAAGTTATAGGCTGATGTTCCCATTCAGGTATTACTAGGGGAAGTTATAACAGAAATTTACACAGTCTTCATAGACCGAAGATACAGGTTCGTGTTATCCTTCAGATATTACGAGTGAGACTCATTCAAAAATTGAATCAATTTTCATGTAGTAAAGAGAAATTTTAACAGTTATATAGGCTTTCAAGCAATTTTTTATGAACTAAAACTTAAGGTTCATGCAGGGATTACGAGTGACATTGATAACTACATAGTAACTCCAACAGAAGCAATAGAGCAATTTTCATACACTCAAGGTACAGGTTTACGCTACCTTCCAAATGTTGCAAGGACAATTATAATGGAAATTTAATAAATTTTCGTCAACTAACGATAGAGTTGATGCAGCCTTTAGGTGTAACTCGCAAATTTTCAAAAATTTCATCAACCTCGGCCATAGAAGCGCCAGGGCTGCGTTGCCCTCAGGCAGTTGATGTTGGTGGTGCAGTCCCCGTTAGCGTCCAGAAATTTGCACTTCCTGCCGTCGCAGAGACTTCTGATGGGAACGTCTATAATCCTGCTGTGTATGTCTGGATTGTCCGCGATGTGTAGTCGACTGCCTTGTCCTTCTGCACGGGGCAGCAGTTCAAAAGCCAAAACCAAAATGATGATAGTCATTTGCCCTCTGAAACGATGCATGTCCTGTGCAGTATTGATTTCTGCCTGAGAAAAATTAATAAATGATGCAATGAAGAGAATATGACTATTTTAGCTTGTATTGGGTCTGGTCTAATAGACGGTAAGATACGGTGAGTTTTTTTTCCAGAATATGTCAAGAGTATGAATCGCTTTTTAAGATTAAATACTGTAGTACAGTTTCTGAAAAAATAAAATGGTGGTGAAAGACAATATTAATAATAGGAATGAATTGCTGTGGATAAACAATTTATGCTGTCAAGCATTATTTCCATTGTTAATGTGTCGCCCTTTTAATGAGTAAGTTACTAATAAATTCTATAATAATGCCGAAATGATTAGATGATGAGAAGGGAAACCGCACTTATCCTGTCAAATCACACATTATGCACTGTATTATTTTGTTTTACTGGAAAAAGAAAATTTACTAAATCTTTGGTTGTACTGTAAGTAGACTGTGGTGTGATTTCATGTTTAGTTTCAGTTGCCAACAGGGCCTGTGGCACTCATTGCAGCAGGTCATGAATAAAAACTGTTATCTCCACTCAGGAACTCACAAATATAGGAAAAAACAAGTTCCAACGTGGCAAATAATGTTCTTTAAAACAGACGTTTCGGAGTAGCTATTTATTAACAACGCTACATCAGTTTTAGGTAGACTGTGGCACTAAGAATTGCATTCTAATACAATTCTCTCATTCATAAGATAAAAAAAACATAAGTAATGAAACGTATTGAGCACATGAAATCACAGATTCAGCACAGTAACAGCTAACATAACAACAGTGCTGTACTCAACACAGCATGCCACAGACTTTGAAATATTCTCGATCTATCATTGCAGGTACAATAAAGAAGTACTGAATGCAACTCAGCAGATCACTGGTGCTGTACCACATTCAAGACACCAAACAACAACAACAAAAATCTGCACTATATATAGCATGTTACAAGTACCTATTACAGTATTTCGCCAGAGTAATTCTGTCTTAAGTATCTCCCGTCACGAATGCAGCATATCGCTGACGTCATAGTAATGACGGTAACTGAACAATACACTTCATCTTCCGGTGTCACTTTGCCAGGCTGATTTTCTGAGAATGTATGGTGTGTCTAGGAATTGTTATTTCAGTATTATATATTAAAAATACTGCTTTCATATTCGCTCGAAGGTCGGTCCAGTGTAAATAGTCTAAAAGAAATGGCTGAACAAAGTTGTGTCGGGGAGACATGGTTTTTCTAGTTTCTATCTCTTGAACCTGTGCGTGTCATTTTGAGAAACGTTTAACGATTGTCGAACTGCTGCGATTTTGAACATAATTCCAAAGTTTTCATTAAATCTCATATCAGTAGGTGTGTTCCAAATCAGTATAGGACTATGCAATGCATTTCTACTAGATTTTGTAACTTCATTTAATTAACCCTACAGGTAATATTTAACTTGCTAGTGGTTATGAAAAGATTGCAATCTCTCAGTATTTCAAAATATATATCTATTGTTATACAAGAAATTACTTCTGCTTGTTCTAAACTTCTTCAAGCTGCTAAACGAACTAAATTTCATGATACTCATAAACAGTAGAACTGGGAACGTCTGTGTGTAATTACGTAACTCTGGCTAGCATTTGCCGCGTTTGGAATGCACTTGTAAAACAAAACGCAGCCATAATGCTCCAGCGGCATCTTTCTGGTTCACGTGAAAAGCTTGAGGAGGGAATAGGCTGAAGATATAAGTATTTTGCAATCGTTAAGGAAAAGTCAGCAAAAATTCGAGATTAGGAGCAGCAAACACAGAGCAACTTCACCTAAATGTGTCCACAGGGCAACTGCTTATTCCCCTGCCTGTGTCGCTGGGTGCACACTGCAAATTGTTGCCTTGAGGCCTCACTCTTAATGTTGCCAGTAAGAAAATAGAAACCCGTCCTGCTTCTTCAAGATAACAGGAACGCGTCTAGCCGGTTTTGTCACCGGAAATTAGAACGCGTCCTGCCAAGAACTACCATGTAAATGGAGCTGTGTTCAGCTAACTTCTTCACGGAAAGAACGCACCCAGCCAGTTCTTTTTACAGAAGCGAAAATGCGCTCTGTCAGTTTTTAAAGGTAAAGGAAAACGCTCCCAGTGAGTTTTGTTTTGGGAAAACGAGAGTAAATCTTATAAGTCGAGGTAGAGTGATTGATACTTGGCACGTGGTACATATGGGCTTCCCAGACGCGTTATCCTGTTGATATATTTTGCAATCAGGGAGAGGTATACCATTACTAGCTTCTGTTTCCATCGTAAAAAAAAACAGAAGTTTTTGCGATGCTGTGACTTCATCGAATCATACATTAAATTGAGAAGGTAAGTTAATGAGTAATTAAGTGCCGCGGTCAAACCACCGGTAAAAAAAAGGTTGAAAAAGAGACGGAAAATTTCGAAACTATTGATTGCGTTTCATAGATGCGCATGAAAAGTACGGCCCAGTGGGAGATCCATGCCTAACCCTTCAATATGTTTGATCACCTTGCAGGTAAAGAGGAAAAGGAATTCAATAAAGACAACTTAAGCAGGTTCTTAAAATGCTTACGCTTTATTCCAGTACATCAATCGGTTATATTAAAAGTAGGTTTCAACAAATATCAATTGTTTCATCTAGAGAGATATTGGTAACTAGATTTTCGACATCGTAAGACGCACTCTTAAGCTGACTAGGATCAGTGGAAGCATAGACTACACCATACCTTGATTGTCTGCTAAAATCGGACCTTTCACGAATTGGCCTGAAAGTCGATTTACGAAAGCGTTGATAAAATGAGTAGTAATACTCATATATAGAGACTTAAAAAGGTTAATTTCTTCGTCGTATTGTAAGGAATGTGTTGTAGAGCAGGAAAACCTAATTCATTATCGTATATCATCAGTGGGTGATGAATATCTTACATTGGGACACTTAGAATATTTTGAGATTCGTTATAATTTCTAGGAATATTAGAATATTTTAGACAACTAGGGCTCTCTGAGAGCGCATACCTCCGCTTAGCAATACAACGGTAAAGAAAAATTCAAATTGGTTTTCAAACTATGATTTTATTTGTATCTACACCAAAATTTTATCATTTGTGCCTTTTGACTGTAATAACAGCTTCTGTAATTTCGTTGAAGATCCGTCCATAACTGTTTGAGTTATGCAGCTAACAAACATTCTGACAAAGCTGAAAGCTGATCCTTATCCCTTTAACTGAGGACATGTCCTGCTTGAAACACTTTTTGAAATCGGAAAAATATGTATGCAGCTTATGGAGCCCGATTTTATAACTTTCTTCTCTCAGGTCACGACGTATAAATTTGGCAGATGACCAACGGAGCACTCACGAGATGATGATTCTTCACGGGTAGTAGACAACTATTTCTTCTAGCTTACTGTCTTTCTCTTCTTCTTCTTCTGCTTCTTCTTCTTCTTCTTCTTCTTCTTCTTCTACGGCAGTATTATTCCAGTTCAAATGGGGTCGCTGAAGCAGATCTTGCTATTCCATGTATTTCTGTGTATTACCATGTGTTCATCCAGCTGCATACCCCGCATATCGTCCCTCACACTGTCGTTCCCTGACGGTGCGAAAAAAATTTTGCTTTATCACCCAAAATTTCAGCACTTCAGTGAAGCAGATATTTGAGTTCGCAAGACCGTATCTTCGCACGGAGCGCTCGCATGTATACAAGCTGACTGGAGTTACATTCAAGTTTATTGCAGTGTTTTACTCAAGATTTACTTCTGTCTCTCACTATTGAAGACGCACGCCTAATCAAAAAGAAAAATAGGGAACGCAAAAGAGGTACGAGGCTACTACAGTCTCAAGATCGAAGACGTGCTATGAATGGAGAGCGATGAATGGTCTATGCGGTATAGTCAAGAAAGACATGAAGCAGAAAGGTTACAGAAGTGAATGAGAGCTGCTGATGAGCGTGAGTGGGAAAATGTGGAAACGGCAAGTCAGAGAAAAGAAGACCTGAGGTTGAAAGCACTGCAGATGATCAATGAAGAAGATGAAGCAAGTCAGAGAAGATTCCGCAACGGCCTATATTAACAAAAAATATCGATTAGTGCGTGAATTTTTTCACGCGCAGGTCCATTAGTCTCCTAATAAAGACCGATCTATGTATCTCGGATACTAACGCTGTCAACTGAAGTTTTCCTCAACTGAAATATTGTGTTGATGAACGAAGAACCCAAAATAGAGAAAACTAGAGCACTCTGAGAGCGCATACTTCCGCCAAGCGAGGCAACGGTAGCAAAAAAAAATCAAATTGGCTCTGAAACCATAATTTTCTTTGTATAAGCTCCAAAATTCAATCATTCGTGCCTTTTGATATTAATAACAGCTTGTGCAGTTTTCTTGAAGATCCGTTCAACTCTTTTTGAGTTATACTGCTAACAAACGTTATGACAAACATGAGTCAAACATACAAACAAACATACAAACTGATTTGCACCAAAATTCAATCATTTATGTCTTTTAACATTACTAACAACCCCTATAAGTTTCATAAAGATCCATTCAACATTTTTTGAGCTATTGTGCTAACAAGCATAAAAATAAAAACAGTGACAAATGAACGAACGGATCATTACCAAAATTTGATCATTTACTCTTTGTTGTATACCCAACAACTTCTATTAATTTCATAAAAATCCATTTATAACTTTTTGAGTTAGGCCATTGAGAAAAATGAGGCAGACAAACAAACAAACAAACGAATGAATATATCTTCACCATAAGTTAATCATCTGTTTCTCCTGACATACCTAACAATCCCTGTAAATTTCATCCAAATCGGTTTACAACTTTTTGAGTTATCTTGGTGACAGACAGACAAACACGACGAAAACATAACCTCCTTGGCGGAGATAATTATTTATTGAGAAGAAAACCTCGTGTTGTTTACCCGCCTTTTTACTGCTGAAGAATATCTTGACAATTGCTTTGATGCTTATGCAATCAATAAGATCATCAGCGGGAAGCAGCTGAAGGTCCGGAAATGGAAACATTTGAAGAGATTACGAATCACAATGCAAGAGAGTGCCTAGAGAAGCTGTGTGTAACTGCACTAAGTGGACTTCAATGTTGGAATAGAAAGAACTCCCGTCAGATCTACGTTTGCCATCATCTGTATCGGAATTCAGATACATAGTGTAAATTTGCTATCATCTTCAACGCGGCCTATTTTCTACCTATCATTTTCCAATGAAACTTGAGAGTGGACGACCAGAGCCTCCAGCCTGGGCTAATTTCCGCCCATCTGTTTTGTTAAAGCGTGAATATATAAATATTGATATAATTATATGTTTATATATTTGTATGTTTTGGGTCACGCTCATAGAGAAACAGATAGGCAAAAAATAGGCCAGGTTGCAGATTTTGTAATTAGGTTGCGTTTTCTTGGATATTGGTGACCTGGTTACAGAAGATGGCTATAGTGGCCTCCCTATTCCTTTCTCTCAAAGTACTTCTTGCTTGAAATTCTTCTTGGAATCCAAAAATAGAGATATTGCAGCTTCTCTTAGCGCAGGCATGCAGATTTTATAAGTTTCTGTCAAAATGCTCCTTGCTTTCTCCATACATCGAACAATATATTTGTTCTCAGTTGACCACGTACAAATTCAGAAGGTAATCAACGAAGGGCGGACGAGGCGATGATGTTTCTCCTGTAGTAGACATTTTTTTTCCGCTTGCCGTGTTCCTTTTGACCGAACTGATTCTCTATCTTCACGGCTCTATCTTCGGCTGATTTCACGTTAGCACCAAAATTTTCGATGTCATGAAGGCTGGGTTGGTATCATAGATACGAGGCGGGTAATTCATTTAAATTCACTGAGGCTTGCTGATTTCTAATTTAAGATTTTTTCTGCATGTAATCTATGGTGGGCGACGAAATTGTGCTGCTTGATTGAATGACAATTGAAGGAGCGAGCACGATATCTTATCAAAATTTGGGACGGCTGTTGCAGCGTATCTTTCAGAAGCATATTCGTGGCAAAGGTAAAACGGGTAGAAAATTCTTCGCTGTCGTTTTTTGACAGCACGGGCGCTCTAACGGATAAATAATCAGACAGATAAATACACATTGGTCTTTATTATATTGTGCATTATTTATCTGCAACACAAGCATTTAGAAACGAGTCGTTATTCTAGAGTAACGTTAAAGAAACTGCTGCCAATGTTGCTGAGAAGTTACCGAAACACTAATACTAATAAAAAATTTTGCTGGTAACTCGAGTTAAATTTGGCATGGACGTTTTTCATCCAGTTCTATCTGTGCAATTTGAAAAAAAATTCAGTGCGAAGATCCGAGTTCACTAGTTCAAAAATTTTCAGCGTCAGTGTATTATTAATTTTATTGCGGGAGTTTTTTTTTTTTTTTCAACTGACGACCGTTTTACTAGATCGAAAAGATAGGCAGCAGTAGACGAACAAACAGGCCCATTATCACAGAGCCGGAGTTCATCCAAGTATTCACTTGTGATTTATAACTGCGATGCAGAATAAATAAATTTATTTGGCCATAGTACAGAGTGGTGAAGGAGTCATGTCAAGTTCTTCTGGTTTATTTACATCTTATATACATCACTTGTAACAGTAAGGATAAGTTATGAGTAGACAAGGCATAGCTACCTGAAAAAGGAGGCTAAGTGTAATGTTCTTATGTGCAGACAAGAGAGGTACAATACATATCTACACAATAAAGTTGCCAGTGCTTTTTAAGCATTCGCCTTTGACCGCATCACTTCTGTCTTCAAATTTACGTTTTGGAAGCCGGCATACTGGCTGATCTTCGTTTACCTTTTGAGGGTCTTTCGGAATCCGAAAGAATATCTATAGGCTTACAAAACCGGCATATATCTAAGCCTATGGTTACCACAGCACTTTGAAAGACAGCTTTAAAAATAAGACATTTCTTTGGAAAAAGCCTGAGTCACTAAACCCATGAGCGGTCGGAGAGAGATTCGTTTTGGTAGATACTATTCGATCTTTGCCTTCGTTATCTCTCGACGGTTGTTACAAACATAAGTTTTGCATGAGCATGTAGAGAGCGATGCGCTTACTCGTATAAAATGTTGAGCTAGAACGTATAATGTTTTATGTGTAAAAATATATAAGACAAGCATTATTATAGGGCAAAAACGAAACACCAGAACTTCCCTAACATCCTAACGCACTCCAGCCCCGTAACTGAAAACGGAAGTGAGAAATGCAAAGGCATAAGAAAAAACTAGAACACTCTGAGAGCGCATACCTCCGCCAAGCTAGGCAACGGTAGCAAAAAATTCAAATTGGCTCTGAAACCATAATTTTCTTTGGATTAACTCCAAAATCGAATCACTTGTGTCTTTTGATAGTAATAACAGCTTGTGCAATTTTCTTGAAGATCCGTTCATAACTTTTTGAGTTATACTGCTAACAATCGTTATAACAAACATGAGTCAAACATGCAAACGAACTAACCGATTTGCACCAAAATTTGGTCATTTATGTCTTTTACTATTACTAACAACTAATATAAATTTCATAAGGAACCATTCATTATGTTTTAGTTATTGTGCTAACAAGCATAAAATAAAAAACAGTGACAAACGAACGAACAAACGGACCATTACGAAAATTTGATCATCTACTCTTTGTTATATACCTAACAACTCATGTTAATTTCATCAAAATCCATTCATAACTTTTTGAGTTATGGCATCGAGAAAAATGACGCAGACAGACAAACAAACAAACAGATGGACATATCTTCACCAAAAGTTAATCATCTGTTTCTCCTAACATACCTAACAATCCCTGTAAATTTCATCCAAATCGGTTCATAACTTTCTGAGTTATCTTGGTGACAGACAAACACACAAACAGACAGACAGACAAACACGACGAAAACATAACCTCCTTGGCGGAGGTAAAAAGCGAGTGGGGGCCCTC
Organism: Parhyale hawaiensis; assembly: GCA_001587735.2. Classification (NCBI taxonomy): domain Eukaryota; kingdom Metazoa; phylum Arthropoda; class Malacostraca; order Amphipoda; family Hyalidae; genus Parhyale; species Parhyale hawaiensis. The sequence continues at coordinate 4,234,992 of LQNS02276930.1, read as the reverse complement.
TCCTTGTTTCTTCTTCCCCGACAATCACGATTTAACCGGACCTCACAAGTGGAGTAGCCCTCTGTTTCACCCAATCTAAATCAGGACCCGCTCACTTTATTTTATGAATATTGCCCCAGAGGATGAATTTTGAAAAGAGGACCAAATTTTGCTGTTTTTACAGATGGTAAATCCTAATATTTGCTCGACAACACCTAATGCATGAGCTAGTGCAACTCCTGCAGGGATAAAGAAATATCATTAATATTAGTCACGAGAATTTATTCAACACGAATAATAAAATGTCAAACAATTTAGAGTAATGAAGCGATTTAATATCACAATATATATCTATATATAAATGTAATAATAAGTTGTAATATTAATCACCTGCGTAGTATTATCAGGACTAGCTGCCAGTGAGGATATACATTTCTTTGTATTAAGAATTAACAGTAAGAATTTAATACTTGCAATACAATCTTTAGTCGATGCGATACAAAATAATTTATTTTTACGAATTTTATTGTCAACAAATCAGCTACTATATTTGCTATACTCATAGATAGAAATACCTTAAAATTTTTAGACATTCATTATACACAGAAATGATGAATCAGCACAATTGTGCTCGATATGAAACTAACACGACACAAATTAAATCGAACCAAATCGCATCAATATCCTGTTTTTATTATTCATTATCATAGTTGGAAAGTAGCACATAACGTTTCTAACCTTCAATTTATCAATGGACATGGCGTTATTGTAGCTCAGGGTAAAAAGACCAACAAAATTTGTAAAGTTCATATCTTTATGAACCCTCTAGCTGCTCCTATAAGAGCTTATTTGTGCTTACAGTGCAGAGAAATAGGTTTCACGTGGTCCCATTTGATACATTATGAATATTTTAGTATCAAAATGTACAAATAGAAACTGGTATGCGGTCTCGTGTAAATTATTTATATATCTATTTCACTTTAATACTATTCTTACAGTTTACAAGTGTTTGGCGTAGCATCTTCCTTAGTTAAGGAATTTCGGAATCTCAAGATCCAGGTTGTTACTGCTTTCAGGTGCCCGGCGTAGCGCAGTTTCATTTCCGAAATGGCAGAGCGATCAGGCAATTCCTGTCAGTGATACAGTTGCCACTAGAGTCCAGCCTCTCACAGTTCTCTACGTCACAGGGAAAAGATGGGCGACGTCCTGCGTACCTGCCCACGAAGGGTTCATCTTCGAACTCATAGTCAACATGGGAGTCTGTACCTGCCAGCAGCATCAGTAGCCCTAAAGCCAAAACAAGAATTTTGAAGGCCACTTCCATTCTAAAAAAGCCACTAACCCAAGAAATTTCGCGAATGATGAACAATAACTGTTCTTAATTGAATTTGTTTTTGTTTGTTTGACTGCGATTATTTTTTTAGCTCCAGCTGGGGAAAAAAATTGGCAAGGTTAGTCACATACATAAACGTATTATTATTATTTTAATCGAACGCTGTAATGCAGTTTTTGAAAAAATAATGCTGCTCTAGAACACTATACTAACTCTCAAGTTAAGTTTGAAAACTGTACCAGAATAATTCTATACAGAGAGATATGCTTCATTACTCCATTTCAATAGCTAAATACAGCAGGGGAAAAAATTAAATCATATTGCATAATAAAAATTTATTTCTTACATTTTTAGGGTTAACAAACTCATCAAACTTCGTACGAGTTACTGCTGCGCTACATTCTTCATATATACTGAAAAACAGCTCACAGTTTTACTGTTACATGTTTATTGCCTAAGGTTGGTGCGACAGTAATGTCCGATTAAAAAAATATAAGGCAATAATTATAAATGTTTTATTTGGCGTACCATCGTAGAATGGGCTTCATTTATGTGTTCTGTAAGTTCCTTCGTGGTAATCGGAGGGCTATCTAAAACAAAAGCTTTCAATATTGCGGAGTCATGTTTTTATTTTTTTTACTTTTCTTTAAAAGTTAAATCATTCACCCTTTCGGAAGCGAGAAAACCACCTCCCGCAATATCTTCCATTCGCTTCATCAACCTCATAAGTCTTCTGAAAAGATTTTCCTGTCGCAATTGCATCAACACTTACATGAAATTCGTCGAGTAAAACTAGTCTTACGTGACCGTTTGGTAGAACAAATATGGGGTAAAGTTCGTGAAAATTATGGGCAATGTTAGATAAATTCAAAGAAAATTATATGAATAAGACACATAGTTACTTTATATCTACAAAAAGATGTTAAAAATTAATAAATCTTGTCTGAAAAAATTGTATTGGAAATCGGATAGTACTTTTGCACCAACCTGATATACTCTGATATCTTGTTTGTATGGAAATCGCCTCAGCCAGATGGAAAAGCATAATCAGCACAGCCAGTTGCAAATGCACTGAAAGGCTAAGCAAAAGCAGTTAATTTGTAATACGATTTAAGCGTATTCTCTACATTACTGTAACTTTTAAATTTCGGAAACTTTTTAGCACTAATTTATTTATAGGCCCATTGCGTACCGTCTTTCTAACTTCAGAATCTCCGGAAAATAAATCCATTTCGTCGTCTTTAATGGTTATTTGAGTATCAACTTAATGATTTCAGAAAGTCAGGGCCCAACAAATTAGGATTTTAATGTATGCATAAAGGTTATTAAAGTTTAGTTTCAATAATTTCTTGGTTCGAAAATTCAGGGTTGAGTTTGCCTTGGAAAATCCGTATCAGCGGTACAGTCTCCTCCCATGTCCAGTTTTCTGCAATTCACGGGATTACAGTAAATTCTGGCGAAAGCCCCTTTAGCTCCAGAAGGGCTGGATAGTCTGCAAGAAATAGCAGCAACGTCCGTCCGAGAACTAGAATTTAAAATTTTAGATTCACTTGAACATCGAAACAACACATATTTAGTGTTTTAAAAAGGGGGACGGTACCCCAGTTTTACAAACTTTTTTATTTGTGAACCGATTTGGCTGAAACTCTGCATATATACGTAAAATGGAAAAAGAAGTTGTTTTTATTCTTACATTTTTTATTTTTTGCACAAAAGATGAGCTAGTAAAAATACAAAATGGGGAAGGTGAAAATGCATCTCCTCCTAGGGTTTTTGAGCTAGAGAGCTGGTTTTGGGCTCAAAAAAAAAACGAATTAAGCTGCTTTTTAAAGGAATCTATTGGAAGTTTTGATATTGCACATAATTTTTGGAATTTGTGAGAAAGCTGTTTTTTTTCAAGTTATTATGACAAAGTGCGCTCCAAAAATTTACTAATTCGAAGATCGAAACCACCAATAGAATAGCTTCCTTAACTGAGAATTAAAAAACATATCTCTTTATACCAAAATCATCTCTGTAGCTCAAAAACTGGATAACGAGATTCATTTCGAAGTAAAAAAAAAAAAAAAAAAGACTTTTCAGAGGGGTGGTAGAATTTTCGCATTCTTTGAATTACTCGTTTTCTATGGGGAAAATGGGAAAAGTAGAGGAGTCTAACCCGCATTTTTTTTTTTTTTCGATTTTACGCATGTGTACCAAGTTTCATTCAGATCGGAACAAAAATCGTAACCCTTTACTTTCCACTGTCGTATTCTCGAATTTCCCAGGAAAGTTTCAGCCAAAAGCTTCAAATTTGGTTTCTCTATTTATGGTTCCGATTTGGATGAAACTTGCTGCAAATATGTAAAATCAAAAAAGGATGTGCGTTAGACTCATGTATTTTCCAATTTTCGCCATAGAAAACCAGTTATTCGAAGAAAACAGTTATTGGCGGGAAAACAATTTTCATTGAATAAATCGTTTTCTATGGTGAAAACGAGAAGGAGTACATGAGTCAAACCCCAATTTATTTTCGATTGTACATCTTTCCGTCAAGTTTCATGAAAATCAGGTGAATAATAAAGAATTTTTGAAGTAAAAAATTAGGTCTTAAAAAACTCACACACCGCTCCCAGCCCCCTATTTCAACCGCATGAGGTTACACTGGCGGCCTAAAATTTCACCTGCGTGTTTGTCTCATGTACAGTATACAGTAGCTACCGTTTAGTGAAAAAAAACGGATTTTGAGAATTTCAAAATTTTTCGGGGGTAGCTACCCTCTTCTTTATGAGACACTTTCAATAAAAGACTTTCTCGTAATCGCTTGCTTCGCTGTAACTGTAGCAGATGATAATATTTAGATTAGATCGCTGGTAGTAGATGGATCACGAGGACCATTACCATAGAGCTGCCGGGACTTACACTCCGGACTTCTATGAACGATTACCATAATGTCAGCAGCATTTAGATATCTGAGAAAGAAAAGAAGAGAATAAACTCAGCGAATGAGACGATCTTGCCAGCACGATTTATTGCTGCTGCTGCTCGGAGTTCGGAGACGTTAATTTAGCTGGGGCATGAAAGATAATAGATTATTGTGATCTCTGAAACTTTGGCAGTTAATGAGTTTGTGACTCCTGGAGGTGTTCGCAGCTATGGGTGGTTTTGCTCCCAATGTCTGTCAAGACGATTTTTAAACGCAGTGACTGTCACTGCACAGTGCAATGTTAAAAAAAAATGAGATACGAAAAAAACTGCTGGCTTGGAGTAGTACTCTGACCCAAATGTTCTAGTTTTTGGCTGTTATTTCACAAGCGATCATTAGAACATCATATACTATACATGCCAACTTCATTTTTATTAAGTTTTTTTTTTTTCAAGTAGCCATAGTTTTGAAGCGTGAGATGATATCCTGAAAGACAATACTTTTTTTATAACTAAGAATTCACTCAAAAACTGCAGAAGAAACTAAGAAATAATTGTTCTGACACTATAAGAGCCAACAGAAAAATCGGTCTCTTGTATAAGAATGGCACCGCTGCAAATGCTTCTAATAAATTCCTCTCTTTCGAGAAGGAATAGATTCGTTTTTATAACTCAGTGCTTAACTGCGTCTGAAGGTTTAGTAGATATTTCCAATAGCGTAATATAGATTAGAACGCGTCGTGGCGTAAAATCATCACCCGCGATGAAGCAAATTCAAATAAATCATTTTTGATGGCCAGCTAATTCTAGTTTCTCGCATGGATGCTGTGTCGAACAAGGTTAGGACACAGCACCCGTGTACTCTACATAGCTCTCTTAATAATAACATTGGAAAATTAGAACGCCTTGTGGCTTGAGATGATCTGCCGCGGTAGAGGTAAATTCAGGCCGCCATTATTGATGGCCAGCCAGGCCTAGTTTTTTGACATGGGTCACATCTAGGTCAACCAACCAAACTCCCTACAAAAATTTATGAACATTGCCCAACTCCTTTTACCACTTTTGGGGTTGACAAACAAATATATATATTTTCAAATATACAAAAATATATACTTAAATCTTCAACGAAACTATTATCACCTGTCTCACTTCGTTCGCGGGTGAGGTGATAGATAGGTTTTCTTAAAAGAAATTTACTGTGCTAGGAAACTGATGAAACTAGAGCGCAATCTCGACGGCTCTCTAGGAATAGGCGTACGTCTTGATCCCTTTATTGCCAGCTATCTAATCTAATTTGATTAGTTCAAAATTAATTTTGTTGTTTGATTATACAAGCTCATCAAGTCACATTACAGTACTGCAGTCAAAACAGTAATTCACCACTTCAGCACAACACTCATCACAGTAAATCACAGAACTGCTGATCACTTTCATCAAAAGCTCTAATTCCAAATATCATGATCTTCAGATCACAGGCACAAATTATTGTATTTCTGCCGTCGCCGGATGCTCGCAGTATTTATTATTACGAACTTTTCAAATCCAACTGTTGACTCTTAGAGATTTCCCATGCTTACTAAATTAAATACTTATAAACCGACGTTACAAATAAAAAGTTTTACGAAACTCTGTTTTCCAGCTTCGGAAATAGCCTAAGAAAGGGCACTCAACAAGCTATGATATGGAAGTGCGCTCATGGCAACTGCTAAAAGCCATGTGAAGTAGAAGTGTTACCGAATCTGTATTTATAGCTGCAGGTATACGGTTTATGATGCCTTATGGAATAGTAACACAAAGCACTCCATAAGCAGTCTGTCCGTGCGGGTGGCCTTGCTCGCCTTCTCCTTTAAAGATTCTAGCGCTTCCTGTACATTGTATATTCAGGTAGGGTTCGCTCTCCTAAAGAGTAATGATCTATGGCCACTCAGTTTAAGTTAATCGTGTAATATTGATAGCTTGTTCACAAGGAGCAGCTGCTGAAGAGTAGCGATGCATCATTAAATTTTGTAGGCTACAGAAGTTGAGTTAATTGTGTAACATTTGTGTATGTTTTGCTTTACTGGGAGCTGCTCCGTAATAGGAGCTAGTACAGCGATAGCTGATATGAATTTCAAGCATTCAGGTGCAAGGTGCAATGCTGAAGTGTGTTTGATGCTCTCGCATAGAACGAGATAGTCGGAGCTAATCGGCATGAGTTTATATGGAAATTGAAAAGCAAGTACTGGATTTACTCCTTTGGATCGATTTTCAGGTGTTAATTGCAAACCGTTTACAAGTAAGAAAACCAAAAACTCAATTGTGCAGGGCTTACTTCAGTGTATGAATACCGGTGTTGGTTCTAGCAGTCGCCAATGTTGCATTTTGTACGGTTACATGAGTTTCTTTTGGTGCGGGTATTTACGACTCGGTTGGTGCGAGAAATTAGGTTACTAATTCCAGAGCATGGCACGATTGCCATCGCCGATTATATGATGGCGATGGTGTGAAGAACATCGCCATCGGATCAACTACGATTTTACGATGGAACATTGCGAAAATCCATCGGCGATAGCGATGGTTCGATGGTCCGATGGAATCTGTATCAAACAATCGGCGGTAGCCATTTCCTCCATCGGCGATGGTGATATGAGGAAGAACTGGTCCGATGAAATGATTCAACATGCCATCGGCGATGGCATACGATGGGTATCGTCATCGGTTGCGCTTCCGATGCCGATGAAGTAATGAAATAAGGCTAAAACTACAGAAGAAAGCCCTGCAAATTTGAAACCTTTGTTTTTTAGTAACATTAAAACAATGAGTGGGTTACAAAGTTTATTTTGGGTATTTTCCGAAAAGGTCAGTAGATTAGATTAGATAGGTGGCAGTAGACGAGCCAAAAGGCCCGTTCCCAAAGAGATCCCGGGTCTTGCGAGCCGGCTCTCTATGAGCTATGGCCATTATGTTAGTAGGACAAAGATGACTGAGGGAAAAAAGACAAAAAAAAGGTGAAGAATCTCAGCTAAAAAGACGATCATGAACGCACAGAAGCACGATCGATAGCCGCAGATATAAGGCGCATAGGGATGTCTAACTCTGTAGTTGGAGCAGAAGAGAGAAGAAGATCGATTAAGGTAGCCTCGGAAGCTTTGGCCGTTAAGCTTTTGCGACTCCTGGAGGAGGCGTTCTTAGCTGTGGAGGATTTCTCTCCCAATGTATGTCAAGACAAATTTTAAACGCATTGACTGTCTCCGCACCAACAACGTAACAACATTTTGTATTTTTTGTTGGCATATTGGGGAAAATAAGGCATGCTAAGACTTGTTTCATGAATAACGTTTTCCCCGGAAATGCTTAGTTTTCGAGATATTTTACTTTAAAGTTCCCATTGTTTCGCTGTCACACTCGCCACTACAGCCATGCTGACGTCTACTTTTGTTGATCAACAAAGGCCCGATGATCGTACACGTGTTCGAACACATCCTATTAGGTCTTTAACCAATTGTGCAATCGCGAATTAATTGTGCCAACGCGAGTTTATTTTAATGAAATATTAACGTAGAATAACGCTTTCTAAGACGTTTTACAGTCAATTTTCCAAAGTGTACATTATTCACATCTAGTATTTTTGTTGGCATACTTAGGTAAAATGAAGTAATTTAAGACGTTTTTCATTATTAATGTTTTCGTCGCAAATGCTTAGTTTTCGAGATATTTTACTTTAAAATTTCTGTTGTTTTACTATGAGAGAAAATACGATGCGCCATTACAGCTAAGGCGACATCACAGAACGCTGTTTTTTTTATGTATTTCTCATAGGATTTTAGCAGAACCAGTCATTGCTTGCCTAACCTATATGAGTAAGAGCCACGTTGTAGCCGAAAAACTATTACGAGGCTTTGTTCTACAATAAATGGCGAGACACGGCCGTAATGGCTCATCTCAATAGCAAAACAATAGAACTTTAAAGTCAAATATTTCGAGAACTAAGGATTTCCGACGAAAACGTAATTCTAGAAAAGTCTTAGAATGCCTTATTCTGCCTAAATATGTCGACAAAAAACTAACTATTACGCATGAAGTCACCAATACCGGCAAAATAGTGTATCTAGCAAGAAACACACCACAACATTGCTGAACAAGTTGAAGACTGAAGCGTGTTCCAATAATACAGCAGTGCAGCGGCGCGTGTACCAGTAACAAATCCTGCACGGCGAAACAGTCTTATAGACACAGAACTACTAGGTTTCCAACGAAACCGTTATTCCTGAAAAAGGTCTTAAATCACCTTATTCTACGTACATATTTCAACAAAATAAGCTGGACATTGGACAATATTATTTGCAATTGCATAATTAGTTAAAGACTCGATAGGGCGTGTTCCAACGAGTACGAGCATCATGCTTCTGTTGATTTACAAAGGTACAACGCAACATGGCTGTTGAGGCGGATGTAATAGAAACACGATGGGAACTTTAAAGTCAAATATGTCTAAAACGAAGCACTTGCGGAGAAAGCGTTATTCGCGAAAAAGTCTTAGAATGTCTTATTTAACTTAAAAATGTTAATAAAAATTCCGTATGAGATTATTGTACACTTAGAAAATTTCACCTTTTTCACGAATACTTTTTTTTTAATAATAATATGCTTCAATAGGTACACATAGGGACATGGTACACAGGAGACAGCTTAATACTAAAGTTACATTAAATACTAAGATCAGGTAATACTATCATTACAAACTACACTGCATTGCGGTCCATTGTTTGGCCCCTGCTTGGAAATAGTATGCGCTGCCATCGGCTATATATGTTAGATAGTTTGTAGCCAGGCCCGTTACGAATCATCTTGAGTAAGGAGTTATCAGATTTTTCTATCCTGTGCTGGAAACTCAGAGCGCCGTTTTTGCCCTCACTTTGAGACAATCACTATACTTTTGAGCAACTATCATACTTGCAGTAGTTCACCTCGACATGTTCATCAGGCGCCGAAATATGTCATTATAGGCGACGCGGAGGCGTCCAATCGATTTCTGCTTAAAGTTAGACCAAAGCGAGTTACAGTACAGGGGATAGCAGTAGTTTCGAAAGAGGTGGCATTTAATGTCATCCGAGCAGTGACCAAACTTTCTGATTAGCATGTTGCCCACTGCGTGAAGCTTTCGCGTTTCTTTCTCTATATCCTGGTTATCACGAAAATCGTTGGTGATTTTATGATCCAGGTAAGAGAAGCTGTCTACATAAGTGAGATCGACATCATTACGTCGAGTGACTTTATCGCAAGGCAGGTTACTGCTCCTAGGTTTATTGCACATACAAACAGTTTTAACTGTATTATGTATATTCAATACACAGTTTGCTGGCTTCGCTCTCGCAAATTGAGACCAATTTTTGCAGCCCACTGGAATGGGGAGAGGCAAGGACCATATCAGCATAACTGAGTGCATTTAATTACTGCGTGACCATTAATGTGACACCCCACTCCCGCTGCGTGCAGATGGGTGTGGATGCTATCAATGAAGATGTTAAAGAGAATTGGAGAGAGTAAGGCCCCTTGTCGTATGCCATTAGTCATGCCGAACGCTGATGACGTTGCCGCTTCCCATTTCAGATAGGTTTTCTGAGGGGTCTGAAGCCAGTATTTTAGCGTCTTAACAATATAAGAAGGTATTTGTCTCTTAAGCATATACTTAAATAGAGAATAATGGTGAACTCGGTCAAACACAGCCTTAGCATCGAGAAAGTACAAGTACATGGGAGATCCACTGTCAAAATGAAATTATTTATGACCTGTATGAGTATGTATATAGCCATTTCTGTTCCATGTTCGGCTTTATAGCCAACGTGATTCTCTGTAGTCATCATGTACGGTGACATTCGTCTCTCAAGCAATAGTTCTACCTCTTTCGAGAGAGATGTTGCCACTGCAATAGGGTGATAATTGCTCATGTCGGTCACACATTTTGTTTTTTTTTTTCACAATTGGTGTTATTATGACCCTCATCGAGTTTTCTGTGAGGAATCCCAAGCACAATACCCGGCGATCAGAACTGCAGGAAGTGTTACTAGTCTAGGGAGGCTATATTTAAAGGCCTCAGAGCCGGATGCTTTATTATCCTTCAGTCTCTTCAGCGTCTGACAAACCTCAACTTCAGATACAGCGCATTGTTCGTAAGAGGGAGCCAGATTATCAAGACTGCCATCAACGTAACCTTTTGTGATTATCATCGGCAAAGCAATTCACAATTCCAAAATAATGCGCTTTCCAAAATTGCGCAATATTATACTTCGCAGTGACTCCATTCACTGACTGCGAAACGGTGTGGACTTTAAATTTAACCCTATCTGCTCCAAGGTGGAACAAAATCGTACAGTTCTACCGTTTTTCCGTTCACAGTTCTGCTCCCAGTGGTATTCAGCCCTCAAATTCCGTGACTTTTCTCAATTGAACATGACTAACAATAAAATTCTAATATATATATACCCGCACATTACAGCCAAAAATGTAGATAGAAGTTCAAAAGCCCAAAAACATTTTCCTTACTAATTATTACCCTACAAAACTCGTTAATATTATTTTCAGAAATTTTCAACATAGGAACTCTCCTCACCCTGTTGTCGCTAATGTCCCTAAACATAAGTTATATCTGCGATTGCCCTTTTTAGGGTATAATTCATGTAAATTAGAGAAATGCATATCATCTGCAATTTGTTAAAATATATTTCAGGTAAATCCCATTTTTTTTTCTACCGTAATCGTCAGTTTTTAAGTACGTATGTGGGAGCTGCCAGCTCTCTTCCATCGGCAGCACCGTTCTGCAGATGGTCATGCGATGTGCACAGCATAAGGGGATCTCAGGGCGTACGGGAGTGGTGCTTTCTAAACCAGTTCAATCCTCCATCAGGAACCATAGTCAGGAAGCCGATCACCCACTTAGGATTTTCGACTCTTCCGTTATAGATAACATAAATAATAGCAAAGAACTTAGGGTGCTGGAATCAATATACATACATCGTAAAAAACCATCCCTAAATGCTCATGTATCTGCAGTTCCGTTACACATTCTGCTCTAGGTCATCAAGGCATTTGGTCTGATTTTAATCTTCTATAGTATTTTTTGGTTAGCTAGGTTCACAATTCATTTGTCTCTATTTCTTTTCCTGGAGTATTTGTGTGAATTACTATACGTTCATTTGTGTTTTTCAGTGCACTGAGGGTGGATTCTCTGTAATCTGAAACGTTTGCAAAACATGTTTTTAGTAACGATGTTGGTTTTACTTTTTATGCTTCGAGTGCGATTCCCTAGCAATCAACCTATATCAATTAAAAAAATATAGATAAATATACATATTTCAGAAAATTAGATGATAACTTTTCAGTGCAGATTTTCTTTTTATACAAAAAACCTTCAAAATTATCACTAAAAGACAGCAACAAGGCTAGAAATGAAAAACAGAAGCGATTATACGTTCAGCTGGTGAAAGTATTTAAAATTGTGGCAGATGTGTTGCTGGAGTATTCACCCTGTACTATCCGGAGATATTTTCTCATATTCAAATTTAATTTACAATAAAACTACTCTGAGGCATTATTTTTTCAATTAAATAAACGAAAGAATAGTTGAGAAAATTACTTTTGAGACTATGAAAAAAAAACTCTGATATTGATAAAGTTATAAGCATTTTTAGCGGGCGGTACAAACTTGTACCGCCTTGACGCTCAAGAGGCTAAAACAAATCGGTAACGAATAGTTAGAACTTTTTATATCTTTAAAAAAAAATAATGGATCTATTTTGCGTCAGCTTACTAGACAGCTTTTGCGCTCTTATCTCATTTACACGTCTACGCGCTTGCTTGAGCGCAATACGACACAGGTTGTCCAGCCTATTCCTTTCCTGCCATATATGACCTGAGCGCGGCCTACCTGCGTCCCTACACGAGTAATACGACAGTCTGCGGGCAGTGTGAAGTTTGCGGACGCAGTCACTCCATCCCCTGATATTTGCCTTTGTTTTTTTTTTTTTTGCGTCGTGTACCAAATATACTTCGCCCAAATTCGAGAATGGCAACTTGTATGTCCGACAAGAGTTGGCTTAGCCACACTTCAGAAATTGCAGCAAGTTCATTGACAGTGTCCTCCAGGCAATTATTCAAGCAATCCTGATGAGCACGAACAATATTGATATCATTAAACCGCCATTTAACATGTTAACCATTGTCACGTCTCCGTTGCAACTGTACTGAAATTTTACGTACACTACGACCCACGCTATTAGTCCTACAATTTTTTTATTGATTTTTCATAAAAATCTCCTGTCTGACGAGAATTATGTTTTCATATGGCAACACTCTGTGCTTAGTTGATCTTTCAATATTTGTTTACATTCTGAAGAGGTTGGTTGCAGAAATTTTTTTGTTCAACAGATATACTGTGAGCCACGCTATTAGTTCATTTAAACAATATTCAAAATGGGACGTGCTAAGGATCTAACAGACGAAGAGAAGCAAACCATTATCAAAGAAACTGCCAAGAAGACCTCATGTGCGACTATTGCCAGTATTTTAGGCCGCCATATTAGAACAATTCAACAATTTTTGAGGGATCCTTCCAATCGGAAGACACGGTCTGATAAAAGTAAAATAAAAGCTGTGAACACGTGGGATATCAGAAAAATTAAACGTCAGGTCTTCAAAAAGCCGGGAAGCACAAGCAAATCAATTTTTGAAAGCTCTAGTCTGAATGAAGTGCTAAAAACTACTCGAAACCGAATGTTGGGACTAATCTCCCGAAGAAAAGCCTCCATTGACACAAAGGCACATGCTGCTGAGAGTTGAGTGGGCTAGGTCTTATGTGAAACAGGATATGAAGTGTGTTTTATTCACAGATGAGACCAGAGCGACTCTCGATGGCCCAGACGGATGGTCTAAAGGATGGGTCGGAGTTGAACTGTTTTATTACGACCCTTTTTATTTCCTTCCATGGCTGAAGTCCACGCTTCCCCTATTAAGGGAACTACGCTGTGGTCGCTGGTCACGGCTAACTTAGAGTCGGGTTTATTGCCAGGCGGGCCCAATGCACAACACCTACATATTAATTTATGGCTTATGAGACAATGTTATAGCTTTCTGATTTTCTGATCTGTAGCGGAGCACTTGACAGTCGACTACCTCACGGCACAAAGGCTTACTGGTAACCGAACGTGTAACTAGATCTAACCAGTATCTTTCACTGGACATCAGTTAACAACATGACCTTCAACGAAACAAAATTTGAACTGTTACGATACGAAAAAAGCTTCTCCCTTAGGGCGGCTGCATGCAGACGAGAGTCAGAACTTGAAAACGTTTCATGTTCTTGGAACAAAAGTTTCAGCGGCTGTGACTACAACTTAACCTCTTATAGTATCATTATAACATATACGACGTTGGGAATTAAAATCGTTTCACGCTGAGAGAGATATCTGAAATTGTGCAAATGGAACCTGCCGTAGTGAAATGACTACAGAAGCGACTCAGATTTTTAGCAATTTTTCCACTTTGCATGCAGTACTGAGCAAGCCGAAGCCTTCCCCGTGGTAACGTATTCCGACGAGTAAGGAGAAACGTTCTCGCGTTCCGACTCTCGTCTGCAGCCGGCCTTACTGAATTTACGTCCTACACGACGAAAGATGGGAACGAAATAGAATAAAGGCAATATTTAAAAGAACTTGGGGTGAAAATACGAGATAATGCCACTCTTGATGCTCACGTGGCTGGAGTTGTTACCATAGGCAATAGATGGAGCGGATGGGTGCTTCGAACTTCCTCTTCACGAGAGGCAGACAAAGCTCACCTTATGGAAACAACTGATTCTGCCGAGGATTGAATACTGTTCACCTCTTTGGATGCCAAGCAAACGGAAAGACTTAGAGCGCCCTGAGGCTATCCAGAAATCGTTCACTGCCAAAATCCGGGGCATGCAAGATTTAAACTTTCACGAAAGACTTGCTCCACTTCAAGCAAGATTCGAGCGCCTCACGATCACATGCTGTATGTTTGAAAAATTCTAGAAAGAATTACTCTTGTTAAGTCGTGAATTCGTGAATTTTTTATAGCTGTGGAATTCGTTGGCACAAAACACCGCACACTCGTTGGCTGCATCATCGGGGGTGTTTTTGCCCTCGGGGAGGCCTTGACTGGCGTGCTGGCGTACTTCATCCGAGACTGGCGGACCCTACAACTGGCTGTGACCGTGCCAGCTTATTTCTTTATTATATACCTGTGGTGAGTATGTGGATGCAAACAACTGGCTGTGACGGTGCTAGCACAGGTATAATGGTGAAAGTGCAAAGAGTGCATAGCAAATAAAAAGTACTTCATTAAGAAAATTTTTACTTCTGTGGATCAAGAAAAATTTTTTACCAAAAATATGTACGCGTCGTTCTTTTAGCTCTCGGTACTAAGATGTTGCTGGCTGCAGCAATAAGCTAGATTTACTACCCAACCCTCGATGTGCAAAACTGCAATAACTATGGCTATAGCATTGCAGTAACTAGCTAAATCACTGTACAATAATTATGATTACAGTTACTGACCAGTGGCGTAGCCAGGAGGGTGCGCACGCACCCTACAAAAGTCTCACGCCTCCCAGACGCCCCTACCGGAAATAAGCAGTTTCTGGCGTTAGTGCAATAACTGCAATGAGAGCCATGATAATGATAGCAAGATATTAGGCCGAGTTCACTCAAACCGATGGAAGGGTCGCGTTGATTTGAGAGAAGCAGCAGCAGCTGCTGCTGCAAACGCAGTAGACTGAAAAATGAAGCATGTCCCTTTTTTAACGCTTTACGTCATTCAAGTTCAGTAAACAGAACTTATAAATGCTGCATTTACCCTCTGCAGCGTTCACAGATCGTTGTCATGTCGACTTTTTTTTATCTTCACTCTAAATACAAGTCAAATAACATCATCATCCATTGTACAAGGCATTAGTGCGGCCACAATTAGAATTTGCTTTTCAATTCTGGTCGCCACATCTGTGTGAAGTTATCGATAACATGGAAAGGGCCCCACGCAGAGCAACGAAATTGATACCTCAGTTGAGAAACAAGCCGTATGAATGTCGTCTAAAAGAACTGAGTGCGATCTCTCTTGAGCAAAGACTACTCAGGGTCAACTAATATAAATATTCAAGTATTTGAGTAGCTTCAATGATGTACCTACAACGGGACTATTTGAAAGAGACCTAAATGATCGCTTGCGAAACAACTGTTAGAAACTCAAGCATAAAGCTGGAAGAACAACCTTAAGTCAGCAGTTCTTTCCGTTTTT
>LQNS02276930.1:4200534-4213915 GCA_001587735.2 Parhyale hawaiensis | reverse complement strand
CTAGTTCTACATTTCCTCTCTTCTCTTATTATATCATATTGTGCACTGTAAATCTAACTGCATTGTCTTTAGACCTTATTTTTATTTCCTGGAATACATGTCCTTTTCTCTTTCACTCTTGAAGAGGGCAAGCTCGCCTATATCTTCTAAATGTCACATCCCACTTTTCTCCCTATTTTGAATTACCTTTAACCGTGTTAACTAGTTTGCTACATACAGCCTTAGCCGACTGTTTTCTGTGCGCTACCATTCATGCTCTCAATAGAAAAATCTAAAATTTCTTCTCTCGATTCTCTTTTCTCTGGCCAACTGTATTTTACAAACAGTACTTCAAACTCCCAAGAAACTTATTCTGCTTTAACTCTGTGTAGCCTACGTTTCTCTTATCATCTTATTCACAATGTGTAGGCATTGTGCCAGTGACTCTCTGCAGACCATAATTATGTATAACTCTCTGATGATAGTGATTAGTATTATTCTTAAGTTATTTTTAATCATGAAAAGCTCAGGCGCTGTGTCCTAATCTTGTTGGCCACAGTACCTTATGAGAACAATAAATGATTTTATTATTATTATTTCAACGACCTGCAATAAAGCGCTTGGAAGTTAAAATTTGTGCAAATTACCGAACATTTCATGACGTTTGAAATATTGCACGAAATCAAGCAAAATTTGATTAGTTTACGTATCTAGTTGTAATTTTACAGTTTTCAATTGTGCAAAATTAATATTACTGCAGAAATTGACCAAATCTTAACCAACAAGAAAGTGATTTAACAGTTTATGTGGGTGCGTGTGTACATAAAGCGAGACTACAAAAAATATGACATTCAAGCAGCAGAAAGTCGTAAGCATCAGAACAACACTAAATTGCAGTCCGCATGAATAACTTCTTACAAGCTAACAAGCATTAAATCAACTTGGCAAAACGGATGTCCAACAATGCACAGAAAATATATGTAGAACAACTGCACAAAGACGACACACATAAGCACGCAACATGGAATCTGGAACTTCTGAGTCTGGCTGTAATTCATGAGTACAGGATGCTACCAAGCAAACTAAGGCTGCACTTAACCCTTCCTTTCATACCGTAACATACGTGCTACACTGCAGATAGTGCTATTCACACGAGAAAGAAAAATGAATTCATAAAAGAAAGGGTTAAAAGCAATCTGGGTTGTTGAACACTGAAGGGTGCTCCATCTCAGAGGTAGACTTCGCAGATGTAAGGACAAGGCATCGTACAGGACCAGTCAGCTAGCTTGAATTGCCCTTCGTAACCCTTGATGAAGCCGCAGCCGTCTGCCACCCCAAGCCTTCCGTCGGTCAGTGGCCATGGTTTCGACGGCCCCAGGGCCGGCAGGGCCTCCATGGCCATGCATGGCAATTAGTCTCCGTCTGGGTGGGTATACCTTTCCGTAGCTGCGGATTGTAAGAACTTGTTACGTAAGAAAGAAGAGAAAGAAAAATGATCAATTATTGTTTGCAAATGTAATTTGTATCCATCGGAATGTGTGGATAGAAGTAAAGAAAATCACATGATATCTTAGGTTTTCTACCAATATGAAAGTGTTGTATCATTTTACAAGTCCAAGTATCTTTCTGGAATCACAATAACAGTGTAAGCAGAGCACTCTGAGAGCGCATACCTCCGCCAAGAAAGGCAGCGGTAACGAAAAATTCAAATTGGCGCTGAAACCATTATTTCATTTGTATGAACTCCAAAATCTAATCATTTGTGCCTTTTAATCGTATGAACAGCTTCTACAATTTTGTCGAAGATCCTTTTATAACTGTTTCAGTTATGCTGCTAACAAACATTATGACAAACACAACTCAAACATAGAAACGAATCAGCCGATCTACACCAAAATTCAATCATTCATGTCTTTTAACTATACCAACAATTCTTTAGTTTTATAGAAATTCACTCAAAACTTTTTGAGTTATTGCGCTAAAAAACTTAGAATGAAACACAGCAACAAACATACGAACTAACAGATCATCACAAAAATTTGGTCATTTACTCTTTATGATATACCTAATAACTCACATAAATTTCATAGAAATCCGTCGATAACTTTTTGAGTTATGGCATTGAGAAAAATGAGGCAGACAAACGAACATACAAACAAACAAACGGATGGACCGATCTTCATCAAAAGTTAATCATCTGTTCCTCCTAACATACTTAACTATCTCTGTAAATTTCGTCAAAATCCGTCCATGACTTTTTGAGTTATCTTGGCGAAAGACAGACAGGCAAACTGACAAACACCACACAGACAAAGAGGCAGACAAACCAGACGAAAACATAACCTAGCTCCTTGATAGAGGTAATAAAGTAGCAAAACCAAATTACCAGAATCAGCTTTGGATAAAAATGCAAAATAATCAATGGCATTTCGGGCTTCAGCCCATCATCAGCATTAAGCATCTCTACAGTAGTGCATTTAGGATCCGGATCTGACAGACCAGTGACGTGAGAATGCAAGCTTCAGAAGTCTTCATACACAGGCGTGACCACAACTCTATTATGCCGGAGGCTCGCAGTTATAGTCACAAAATGGCACATCGAGAAGTGAAGAGACAAGTCCTGACTACGTAGCGGGAAAAAAAAAATTTGTGGCCACAATGGCAAAACGCAAACCAAAGGTATTCTATGAGTATGTAAATGAGAGACGACTCAATGAAGAAATTATAGGTCCGCTCGATCCATGCACTCACCGGTGAAATTATCTACAAGAGAGCACTCTGAGAGCGCAGACCTCCGTCAAGCAAGGCAACGGTAACGAAGAAATGCAAATTGGTTCTGAAACCATTAATTTCTTTTCATCAACATCAAAATCTAATCATTCGTGCCTTTTGATGGTATCAGCAATTTCTACAATTTTATTGAAGATCCGTTCAGAACTTTTTGAGTTATGTTGCTAATAAATATTGTGACAAACATAAGTCAAACACACAAACAGATCAAACGATCATCACCAAAATTTATTATTTATGTCTTTCAACATCATCAACATTTCCTGTAAATTTCAAAAAGATCCATCCATAACTTTTTGAGTTATTGTGGTAACAAGTATAAAATTCAACATAGCGACGAACAAACGAACGAACAGATCATCTTACAAACTTGGTCATTCACTCTTCGTAATGAATCTAACAACTCATGTAAATTTCATGAAAATCCGTCCATAACTTTTCCAGTTATGGCCGTTAGAAAAAATAGACAGACAAACAAACAGACAGATGACCGGATTTTCCCGATAGTCAATCATCTGTTACTGTTAACATGCCTAACAATCCCTGAAAATTTCATAAGGCTCCGTTCATTAGTTTTCAAGTAATCTTGGTGACAGACGCACTGACAAAAAGACAGACAAACATAAAGCAAACACGACAAAAACATAACCTTCTTGGCGGAGGTAATGACCTAGGAGACAAAGCTACTATCGTAAACGAATATTTCATTTCGGTATTTAGTTTACCGTTGAAACTTTTACGAAAATTCCGGAAGCAGCACCGATGCAAGTTGCTCTCATAGAAACATTTTACGGAGCATGAGATCCTTCAAGAACTGACCCGCCTGAATGTTTACAAATCCACTGGCCCAAATAGTCTTTCCCCTCGTATTGTGCTGGAAATGGCACCAACCATCATAGCATCTCTGCTCGAAATATTGATTGGTCTCTAAGCACGGGGGGAGTTCCACAGAATTGGAAGCTCGTTGACGTGATCCCTATACATGAGAAGGGGATAAAAATTCCAATAACTACCGACCAGTCGGTCTTACCTCGGTTGTCAGTTAAATCATCGAATGTCTCTAAAGGAAGCGCATCACTCACAACCTGAGTATGCACCAGATCATTTCCGACACTCAGAACGGCTACTGAGATAGAAAAAGCTGCCAAACGTGGACTTCTTTTTGGAAGTTATGAAAATCAGAGATAATGAAAAAGGTGGGTAACTACTTTACCTCTTATTCGAAAATGCATATGTCAAGACTTCTATCAGCGGTTAATGAAAAAAAGGCTTGAATCCCATGGCATCCAGGCAGACTTTTCAAGCTGGATCCGAGCATGGCTCACTGGTTGGCAGCACCGAGTGAAGCTGCGAGGAGAGACGAGCGTGTGAACTTCGCTCTCATCTGTGGCTTTACAAGGTAGCGTGCTCAGCCACTTCTGTTCATAATTTATATCAACGATCTTGATATTAACATCCGCAGTAAAATTAGCAAATTTGCAGATGGCACTAAACTATGCCATCCTGCCAGGAATAAATTAGAGCTCCAACAAGACCTCGACCCCCTCATGGCATGGTCCGCAACTTGGCAGATGAGCTTTAATATCGACAAATGTTCAGTCATGCACGATGGACCGGAGCCGGAGAACCCTTCGGCCAAATTGAAAATTAATGGGATAAAATTAGCAGCTGTCACCGAACAACACGACCAAAGAAAACTATGATTAACAATCCAAAACACAGTCAGTAACTTGCCAAGAGTGTCAAAATGGCAAGCAGAGTACTGGAATTTGCTACAAGGAATTCTGAGTACAAAGCCAAGAACATAATCATTTCTTGGGACAAAGCACTAGTGCTGTTGAATTGCAGGTTTCATTCTGGTCGTCACACAAGTGAAACGGTATCTATAAAATTGAATGAATTCAATGCAGAACAATATAATTGACACCTCAGCTGCGAAACAAGCCATGCAAATGTTGCCTACAGGAAGTTGGACTCATCTCTCTTGAACAAAGACGACTCAAGGGGTGACTAATAGAAGAATTCAAGTATGTGAATAGCTGCCACGACGGTCCTAAAATGGTACTTTTTGACAAAAATTATAAAGATCGCCAGCAAAAACAACGGTCAGAAACTCAAGCAAAAAGATAAAATAACTACTCTCAGTCAGCAGTTCTTCCCGAAGTCCAGAGTGAACATTTGGAATAGACTCGATCTCCTTCGACGTTATCGGGGTGAGTCAGTCAATGCGTTTAGAAATCGTCTTGACAAACAGGAGCAGCATCGTCTACAGTGACGGTCCACTGGTTTCCTATAACTGATCAGTGTAGATCTTGCTAAGAGAGCAGTGCTTCGTCACAGACCCTTCGTGTTCTAGTGTTGGATTGATGCATTATGCTACATTTAGGTAAAACCTGTGTTACATATTTTACAATATCACAATATTAATTAACTACGTAACGTAAATACAACCAAAGTTGTAAAATGCACAGACTAATGAAGAATTGTAAAAAAATAAGACTGAATATATTTTTAACAATAATAATTATCTACGTAAATACAATCTCAAAGTTATAAAATCCTCAGAATAATGAAGAATACTTAAAAACGAAGAGGTAATATAATATTAACTAAAATTCCCTATGTTAGAGTATCATTTACTGAAGGATATTCTATATATGAACTGTTATTTAATAAACATTTATCTAGTACTGATGCCCGTCAGTGGTTCAAATTGCCTTGACTAAGTTACGAATTACGAACTAACGAGACTTAGTTTAGGTCCCGTTAAAACTCATTCTAATACTAAAAGAAACGATACTTTGGAAGAAAAGTGTCTCAGAGGGAACTCAGCATATGTGTAAAAACTCGTATATCATTCATATTGATTTTTTAAAAATATTTTAATGCTGTATGCATAGTTATTTATGCAGAATTTATTTTCAGCCTTTAAATACAAAACAAGGTAACAAAAATAAAGGTTTTCTTTAAAAAGACCTCCTAGGGGTTCTACGGTAAACCCCCTGTAGGTCTACAGGGGCCTAGAGACCCATTATAGGGAACCAACCCTACAATAAAGGACGACTATTCCTTCTCCAGACTTCCCAAGCTCGTAGCGGTCAAATACTCTAGGCCACCTTAATCCGTTATCTTTCATGCCCCAACTAACTTATAACGTCCCGAGTTTTGCGAATCTGTAGCAATTAACTGTACTTTCACGATCAACTCCTAGGCTGAGTTTCTTCTCTTTGTCTTCTTCGTTTCTTCCTCAAATATCTCCATGATTTTTTTTACTCTATTGGCAATTACGCTCTGTAAGTCTCGGCTGCTCTCTGGGAATGGGTTCGTTGGCCCGACTACTGTCAATAGTCTAATCTACTCTTTACATTTGAATTCAGGAGCTCCTAAAACTTACACCCAGCAGCACCACAACGCAAGCTTGACCGAAGTGCTAGTTGCTGGTACAAAAATAGTACAGCAGCAAACACCACAAAATTATCGAAATAAAAGTGTTTATCTTAATGCAAACCCTGCACAAAACTATCAACGGACAGTCCACAGGCTCATATCGATTATTGAAGCTAATGAAGAACTTACTGCATGACCCAAACGCTGCATCATCAATCAATTGGCCAGCTGCATTAGCCCGTCAGCCAATCAAAGGTTAGCCTGCCCTCTGCTTGAGCTTCGCAATCTTCACTTCACTTGTGCTATGCTAAGAATTACCAAGAATTTAAATTCAATGCAAACCATCCAGCGCATTCAATGCGCCATTAACATTACTTTTTTTAATGTAAGCTGGAATACTTCCCGCCTATGGAGAAATAAATGTTAAATAAATAAATAAGTAACAGCCTGAAGACAACCGGTACGTGCCTCGGTTGAAAACTGAAACACTTCGAATGAACTACACTGAACCCCCACAAAGAAATGTGCTAGGTTAACAATAAACTGCAGTTGAAAACCTCAACACTGGCCAACTATTCGCAGACTGTCACAGCTACACGGAACGAAAAGCATCGGCAAATACATAATCTCCTTGACAAAGGTGATAATTTCCCGATTCGGTGTATTTTAACCAGACTAATGCCGATGCCACTCGCCAGTCAATAGAACGAGTATCGTCATCTTTTCGTCTGAGTGTATTGATGTGCTCACACTTGCAAAGAACCTTGAGTTATGAATCTCTCCAGATATAATGTTACAGTATGTCCGAAAGTTTACTAACGGCCCTTGCGGAGCAAACTGAACTGACGGTAAACATTTTAACGTAATTTCTTGGGAATCTTAAAAAAAGCTTTGTTTAGAAGAATTCAACCTAATGTTAAGACGAAAAAAATGACGATACCCGTTCATTTGACTAACATGTGTCATTGGCGTTACACAAGAAAGAGGCTGCTAGCGAACTTCTCAAAGACTACATACGGGTGTTCCTAAAAATTATTTCCATAAAACGATATTATAAGATCCTTACGATAAAATAACCATATTTTACTCTAACGATGCATATCCGAAAATGTCTACTTTTAAAGGTATATTAAGTTAAAGTTAAACCTAGTCCAGAATCGGCGAATGTTGTAGGGTAAATGAACCATCACTGTCAGACTATGTTTATTTTAAGGAAAATAAGAGTTTATATGTTACATAGTTACAGAAATTGTTCAAAAATTCTTCCTATGGCTGCGAACGTTTCAGGAGATGGCACATGTGTATTGGGAAACCTGTCTCTGTACATTCTGGCCGCTCTCCTGGAATTGCAGTAAGCCGTGCTGTTAAACAGGTGCATATCTGCCAATTCACTGTTTGGTAGGTGGTTCATGGTCGTCTGAAATCAGATACGGTGCAGATTAGAGTGATCAATGTCAACAAATGACCGGTGTGCATCTATATCTTTGCTGTAAAGTGCAGTAGCCCGCCGATTAAGTGAGTCGCACGACTGAACTTTAAGTCGACTTACCTTTACAAGTAGACATTTTCGGATATATATCGATAGAGTAAAATATGGTTATTTTATTGTAAGGAACCTATAGTTTCACTTTGCGGTAGGAACGTAGGAGCACCCGGTATCGATACTGTTTGCATCAACAATAATAATACTCCAACACTTGTCATTTATTACAAAAGCACAAGCATCAGCAGCTTCGTTGCCTGTAACAACTTTAAACGGCGGAAAAACAGGATTTGAAGCGAACTAACGTCGTTTTTGAGTATACATGTTGAAGTATAGACTACAAGCTAAAAAAAAACTCATACATAGACATAACCATAACCACATTATCCCGGTGACTCACCCTTCATTTATCATCTCACGGAACAAAGGCACACTCACTACATCATGATTTTATTTTGACGAGAGATATGCTTGCGACGCGAGCTTAAATACTGCACCAGAAGAAACTTATACGCCATTCAATAATTGAATCCCTCCTCATTTGAAACCTGAAAACAATTATCAATAGACAAACCATTGAAACTATCCATCAACTAAAGCTACACGGAGAGCTACCAGTAGCAACAGCGAGGGCCAATCCAGATACGTGATTGGCTCCTTACGACAGCCGCGCACCAATGAACGACATGCTCACCGTCTACTACGCGCTAAAGGACTTACATGTATGAGATATCTGCATTTGCTAAATCAGATTTTATTTTACTACCACTCAGCGCACATTGGAAGCACCTTCAACAAGCTTGATGATGACCTTTGTGGAAGTTCAAACTCGTTGTAAGAACCCCAGTACGGTACTAGAATATTGTTGAAGATATTACGTCTACTCAGCCTCCGTATGGCGATCTCAGCAGCTGGTAACTCTTATGCTTAATTGAAGATAACAACCTTAGTTTAATGTTACGATAGCTAGAAAAATTGAATACAATAAAAATATTGTACCTATGATATACGCTATGTCATTATTTTTAATTGAATACATGAATATGTATAAAACTCTATCTATAAACGCTATGTAATATAAATATATTTTTTCATGATTTTTGTATAGTACATTTAGACTCACGGTAGTTGGTTTCCACGAAAGAGCTCAGTTTCTGGAAGTCGCCATCACTGGGAGGAGACACCAAGTCGCTACCAAGACTCTGGCATAGGGCCCGGGCCTCATGGAACTCTTTGGCCTCTGAGTGGTAGCTGATGCAGCTGTAGTCCATCGAGGTGAAGGGTGGAGGACAGGTGGTCAGTGTGGCCACTGCGTGGGATGACGCCGAAAAAAGTTATGAACTCAATAGTAACCCTAGATATCAATTACAGTGAAAAAATATGATACGATTCTAACCATAACACATTTCGGGTTACCCAGAGTGCTTTCAGAATAAGTCAAGGTGCCGTTATTTACACCATCCCGCTCGCCTAAAGCCACTACGACGATCTTACTGGGTCGCAGTTTGTGACCAACAGGAGATCCAGCAGCGAGTTATCGCTACTGTGAAGATAAGTGTTCAATATCTTGTTTCAAACATATATCATAGTGAGGCATCAATACTTCGCTGTATTGAATACGAGTGCAGAGTTGCAGCATGTCGTTTGTGCTGGTTGAACTATGGCGTGCCTCTACTGTTCTAGACATTTCTTGAACTCGTCATCCAAAGAGGGGAAGAGTATTATACCCGGTGAGTATTAATTCTTTGTTTCCATATAGTGAATATCACTTACGCTATAATGAGTGGAATAAAGGACCTCATTTTTGTGATAGAAAAAGTGGAGGTAGTCAGGCTGGGACTTGAAATGGAGACCCGTAGATTAGTTAGATGAAGCGCCGACATTGTACTACTATCTTCAACACAGTAAAAAAAATGAAAAAGCAAGAGCGCCTGGTATTTCTTCCATCCGTAGTGGTATGACTTAAAAGTAACACTGTGAAGTTCATAGCTTTAATACATCGACTTCTGAGCATGCGTGGAGAAACAAGCAATCGTATTCCAACTGAACTTAGACTAAATGAAAGAACGAAGAACGAGACAAATCTTCAACTTATTGAGTGTGAATTCAATAAAACATGTAAATTCAGCATTTGACAGAAATGGATCATATTCTCCTTAGAAAACAAATTAACTCGTTTAGAAGGAACAAGAGAATGTTGAATTTGCGATAAGAGAGAAAAAACTGTTTTGCACGCTAATGCCTGCGTTGTAAATATGCTAATTTATGGTCTAGATGTCGAAACTGTCAATCAAGAAGCAACTTCCACTATCCGTTTACATTCATTTTTGTAGCGAAAGTGTAAGCATTTGTCAAGTGACTTCACATCTACATAGAAATTATACGCATGTAAGTTCTGTACGCTCATGGTCGTATAAGATTAGATAGATATAATGCATCTATGCTACTTAGATGCAGCTTGTCCAGAGTTTAATGCTAATTATTGCATGGACTCGTACACTTTGGATTGACTTTCAGATATAACTGGCTAGGAATTAATACCTCAAACTTCATCCAAACCGATGAATCTAACGTTTATGCAGGTTTGAGCTACGTTGCAAGCTTAAGCTAAGCCAATTACTGACTACTGTAAATTATCTCAATCCAAATAAGGCAGTTAAACGCATCGCTAAGACAGGCATTACTTCGTGTATTTGATTATTTCCGTACCTTTGTAACATGTCCAGTCCGAGGGGTAGTCTCCCTCCACCAGCAGAGTATCCACCAAAGCATACACACACTCAGTGTCTCTCATACACACGATATTGGCTGCGTCAGCTCCGGCAGTGACCCGCAGGACGCACGCAAGTGGCTCTATGTTGGTGACAGTCACCACAGCAGACTGGGCAGACATGGCAGTCATGTTGACACCCAGCGGCACCCAGCCTTTGATGTCCAGAGCAGCGGTGAAAGTCCACCAACACATTAGAGAACACAAAATTTCTCTCGAGTTTAATATCTGGAGCCACATTTGGCGGACTTTACGAAGGAAAGATTCATTTTTAGCAGTGCCAGACAGTAGGCTATAAGAAAAGCTCTCTTGTTTTATATTATTGGATTTTCGTAGTAATTAGCAGCTGTAGAACAAAGTAAAATTAAAAATACATTCTGTTGCATATCTTTTCCAAGCAGCGTTTTAGCAATAGCAAAATAGTGACAATTACAAAAAAATAAATATTTTAAATACGCATTTTTCGTTTTACTTTTGTTATTGATGGCGCATAGAGCCAATTTCAAATATGGAAGGACGGTGCGGAATCTAGGAACAATTAGAGCACCTTACAAATAGCCGTAGATTTCTTTGCGGCGGTATATACGAGAATAAACACCAAACTGCATTGAAAGTATCTTAGCTAAACCATAGAGATTTATCAGGTTATAACATTGAACATTTCTGTCAGTTGGCATTTTTCTACAAACACACCTTTCCATAATGACTCTAAAACTGTATGCTTGGCGCCGTTGTTAACTGATATAATCTAACTACAGTTTCAGTCTTATAGGAAATATTGCCACTAAGGAATCGAGCATGTGACCAAATGTTCGCCTTCATTTACTGTGATGAACAAACAAAATAAACCAGAGCTCATACCTCCGCCATGCAAGGCAATGTTCCCGAAAAATTCAAAATGGTCCCCAAACGTTTCAGAATTTCTTCTTTACCATCACCAAAATGAAAACATTTGAGCCTCTTCACAGTTATACAGCTTCTGTAATTTTCTTTTTTATGGTTAGTCAACAACTTTTTCAGCTATGTTCTGACAAACCTTAGTCAAACACACAAACGGACTAACTGACCATCACAAAAATTTGGATATTGGTCCCTTTTAATATATTCAACAATTCTTGCGAAATTTCATGAATATGCTTTGGCATTTTGAGTTATGCTTCTGACAAACGTTCGTCAAAGGCACATTCATAAGAAAAAATTGGTAATTAGTGTCACTTCACAAGCTCAAAAATTGTTACAAATGTCAAAAACATCCATTCATAACTTATAATTAGAGTTGTTAGTGACAAACAAAAACAAACAGACTAACAAACCGATCAACAGATCATGACAAAAATTGGTAATTCGCTCCCAATAATTACCCAAACAGTTCCTGCAAACTTCATAAAGATCGATCCATAACGCTTTGAGTTATGCTACTGGGTAAGAAAAGGCCGACAAACATGTCTGAACGAATCTTCAGCAAAAAAAAATCATCTAATCCTCTAAACAT
Source organism: Parhyale hawaiensis (assembly GCA_001587735.2). Taxonomy (NCBI): domain Eukaryota; kingdom Metazoa; phylum Arthropoda; class Malacostraca; order Amphipoda; family Hyalidae; genus Parhyale; species Parhyale hawaiensis. Next base: position 4,202,014 of record LQNS02276930.1, on the reverse strand, counting down.
GTTTAACAATCTCTGAAACAGACTGACAAAAGATAAAAAAAAGACACACGGACCAATTCATGACCTTCTTGACCGAGGTAATGATATTTGAACTGCAAAAAACCTGCAATTTCATATCGCTGCTTATTATATTAGTATGCTGGACTTATGCTTATAAAAAGTGCACTGAGTACTGTGGGGATGACTCACTACTAGCCCTTCCGCTTGTCACGGACTTCACTATCACCTCTACACAAAATTGGCGGCGTGCATAATGTCACCTGAACCTCGTCCGAAGAAAATTCAAAATATTTAAGGCATAGCGTTCAAAAAATAAATACGTACATTGTCATTTGCTTTAGTATTTTCATAAATAATTAAGTACATGCAAACTCAGGAAAAGGCCTTTACCCTTTTCTTTGAAAGGAATAACTCAAGCTGCCACGGTAGCAGCATGCTTCCGTTCTCAGCTCTAACACCTTGTATTTCTCGCCCGTTCGATGTGTGCATGCACGGCGCCGTGACGGAACTGCCTTCCTCAGAGATGAGGGGGTGGGGGTCTCGAGCCATTTGTTCCTTCAGTCAAATTGGCGCCATAGTTCTTGGTGACCCGAGGTCGACTGCGACTACACTTACTCATCTGGGGCCAGTGGGCCTATACCCGCAGCACAAACCAGTGTATGTGGGTTTCCCAGGTGAGGGTGCGGTCTAAGTTGACTTTACCTTCACCTTCAACTCAATCCAGAAGCCATTAAAAATCTTCTGACAAAGAGGTACTAAAACGTTACTTGTTTGAGTAAAAAAATAAACAAAAGAATGAAATACACAGTTTCATATATGCAACAATATATGAGACAAAATAAAAATAAACATCATTGCGTACATAAGGCAACAATCATACATTGAAAGTGAAGTGCTTCTACTTCACTCTACTATGCGATTCTCGTCATATTATTCATATTAAGGTACTTCAAACCACACATGTTATAATACTCACCCGTGGAATTAATTCGTTATATGAGAGTAACAACAGTCACCGAACACAATAGATATCTAAAGATATTCTATCCAGTACAGTCGCAATGATTAACGGTTCATATAAGAGTTGCAGCGATAATGTCGATGCTAACAGATAGGCACATTACTTTATGTACATACATAATATATTAGCACCGCATAGAGCGAGGAACATTTTGTTTTCTAAATAAATTATGAGATAGGAACAGTCATCATACGCTTGTACTAATAGCTCCTCCAATATCATCGAATTTTTGGTAGAATATGGTCTTTTATTTCGTTCTGGCAGTGGACTTACTACGTACAATTTTTGCCAAGAGCTTCAAAAAATATTACATACACTAGACATGCATAAGTACATATGCTTGCGAAACAACGGTCAAAAACTCAAGCATAAAGCTCGAAGAACAACCTTAAGTCAGCAGTTCTTTCCCTATTTCATTGTCAGCATCTGGAATAGACTACCTTCCGATGTTGTTTCTGC
>LQNS02276930.1:4135080-4177288 GCA_001587735.2 Parhyale hawaiensis | reverse complement strand
CAGGTGAGCTGACTGGTGCTGACCACAGGTGAGCAGACTGGTGCTGACCACAGGTGAGCTGACTGGTGCTGACCACAGGTGAGCTGACTGGTGCTGACCACAGGTGAGCAGACTGGTGCTGACCACAGGTGAGCAGACTGGTGCTGACCACAGGTGAGCAGACTGGTGCTGACCACAGGTGAGCTGGCTGGTGCTGACCACAGGTGAGCAGACTGGTGCTGACCACAGGTGAGCAGACTGGTGCTGACCACAGGTGAGCTGACTGGTGCTGACCACAGGTGAGCTAACAGCGCGGGAACCATACCTCAGGTGAGCTGATCATAGGTGAGATGACCACCTGTAAACAGTACTGTGAACTGATTATATTCAGGATCCACTTCAGGCTATTGAAATTTTCTGTGTTAGTTGTAGTGAAATGCAACCAAAGTGCAGTGGAAGAAGGTTGATTGAATATCCTCGACATCATTTGCTCTACAATTCCTGTAATTGCAAACAATCTACATTTATCACGGCATTCCCTCTCCCCTGTAACCAAAAACAATTTAAAACTTGGTGTGTCTCCCCTTCGGCGGCAGCCAATCTTTTCTATATCTCAGTAATCCCAAAGCATAGACATATTGAAAAGTTACTCCAATGTTTTGTCGATTTTGTAATTCCCGTTGATACTCGGCTGCAATGAATCCCATGTTGGTCAAACCTGCATCGCTGACAAGAGGAGCCGCAACATTTTTTAGCACCGGTAACTATACGTTAAGTTCACGATTTACTTACGGAAATGTGATGCTGTTTTTTTGTCTGGTCACTTTACTTACATTTCAGCCTGCCTAACACGTCGCAACTACAGTTGCGGGCGGAATACAGTGATATTACGGATAAGGTTTTATACATGTCCTTTTCAACTTAAAAGGGTGATCTTATCGTGTACTTAGCAGCACTTTGATTCGAAGATGAACCCACTTTTATCATAATTTTATCGGGATCAAGGTACAGGAGTGCCAAATCTAAGTTGTGATTTGGACACTTAAACAGGGAGCTGCTGTGAGTATGCACAATAAATGTGTCAGCGCGTAGGTTATATTACTCTCTAAAATCGACCCCAGCGGCACAAACATTAACACTGCATATAGTTCTACAAGAGCCTCAAGTATGGCCAGACTCCAACCCCAGTTTCTAGGTAACTCAGACTGCAAATGGCGGTTGTACAATAACGCAAATTTGGCCAGTCGCTCTACATTTCATTTTCACGATCACGTTGTCGTGACTACAACATCTGGCTTTTGAATGTCACGCTAAGCTATGCATACGCTATCGTAACTTTAAACTAACTCAGAAATAGGATGTTTACTCAAAGCTCAACCCCCCTTAGTTATCATAGGTTACTGATTATCACCTGCGAACGAGGTGAGAGAGAGGTGATGTTTTCGTTGAAGACTTATATATATATACATATATTTAGGTTTCATTGAAGGCAACTCAAAGCTCGGTGTTGATGATATGTTTATTCGATTTCTCCAAATGTCTGACAAGTTTTATATGGTTGCCATTGTTGATACTGTGCAGTAGCTCGTCGATGCATGGCTCAACGTTTCGACCACATCCGTAGTCATCATCAGGAGGTAGTGCATGTGGTGCCGACGAGGGCAACGGCATTGGAGGTGGTGAGGTGCCTCCCATGTTATGACGGTAGAAGTTCAGGATGATACTGTTTGGTTAGGGAAGGGAAGCACTTCTTGTAGGTAACGCGCGGCAAATAAACAACTATCGACTTCCCACAGAAGAGGCACTTCTCATTAAACTTTACAAACCGGCCATCAACTCCTCATTCACAGGCATCAGCAGGACGCTACAACTACTATGTAACCAGCAGCGGCTCCAACGTCCACCGGATCCGGAAGCTGCGGACCGCTAACATCCATTCGCAGCACTAGCATCAGCCTCATCCAATCACAGGCCGAGCCCAGCGTCCCTGGCTGCGTGTTACCTACAAGGAGCCCTTCCGTTCCCTAACCAAACAGTACCATCCTGAACTTCCACCGTCATTACATGGGAGGCACCTCACCGCCTCCAATGCCGTTGCCATCGTCGGCACCACATGCACTACCTCCTGATGATGACTACGGACGTGGTCGAAACGTTGAGGCATGCGTCGGCGAGCTACAACAATGATAACCAAATAAAACTTGTCAGACAATTAGAGAAATCGAATAAACATATTATTAACACCGAGGTTTCAGTCGCCTTCAATCAAACCTGGATATTAAAAAAGCTGCTCTAAAAATATACAATATATATATACAGTATATATATATTTGTGCTGTATATGTTTTTGTCTGTCCACCCAATAAGTGGTCGAAGGAGTTGAGCAATCTTCATAATATTTTGTTGGGAGTTTGGTGGGTTGATCTAGATGTGACCCATGCCAAAAAATTAGATCTACCTAGCCATTAAAAATTATGGCACTAAATTTTCTCACCCGCGGCAGATCGTCTGGAGAAAGGGGTGTTCTCTTTTTTCCTATGTTATCATCAAAGCGCTAATCCATGGAAAGAATGCGGCTGTGCCCTAGCCTCGTTCATCGAAAGTAACTTCGTTGAATTTGTCCCCTACTGCAGGTGATGGTCCCACGCCACCGAGGCGTTCTAGTTTTAGATATGTATTCATCTCCGTGGTAGAGAGCACTGTACGACCCAAGTCTTGTTCAGGGCAACGCAATCGGATAAAAATAGTGTGGAGGTACAACTTTTCTGTTAAATCGTCTCTACCTATATTGTTATCTTATGCTTAACCTTTAGCAGAGTTGCCAGTGTGAATTTGGCTGCGATTATTCAAAATCAAACAAGTAGTGTAGAATATACTCTCCGTACACTAAGACGATAGCTATCCCGAAATAAACAACTAGCCCCTGCAAGCTGATGTATCACGAGAATCGCAGTTTTTGTGCTACACGCGCTCTCCGAGGCAGGGATTTCTCGTTGGAACCCAGCAATTCCTGCTGTTTTGTAACAACACATTTCTCAGTGCACTATCTTTCATCGACGGCCAATTTCGTCTGGTGAATATAACAACTCACCAACTTTTGAGAAATTTTGATAAAGTTATTCTGAATTGGCACAAATAATATCTGTAACGTATGTTAACTTTTTAGCGAGAATCAACATTTTACCAGTCAGTGTTTTACCTTACAATTTGGCAGCGCTGCTCAGCTGACGCGATTTACATTTCTTCGCGTCTCGTTCTTCTTTAATAAATGTTCATCCCGCTCGGACCTCTTTTTGACTGCTTCCGTTCTACGTCCATGCTTGCGCACCGTTCTGTCGCTAGCCGAACAGATACATTATAATATCTATCATAGTTTTAGGTTCTGCCTAGTTTCCAGATTCTCCAATATGAACCTAATTTGATTAGTCATTTAAGCTAACCTTTATATTTTTTTATTCCCGTTATTGCAAGTTGTGCATGTTATAGTATTATCATTTTCCCAGGTGCCAGATTCCCCTGTGCGAGCCGCATCTGAACTCCACCACCTACAACCAAACATTCCTCAGCTTCACCACCCCCTACAACCACGACGACGACCGCTGGAACCGCTGCCGGCGCTTCGTCTCTGACAGTCCTACCGGACTGTCAGCTTCTAACTGCTCGGCTGAAAACTTCCAGTCCAATGAGACTGAGGACTGCGGGGCTGGTCATGTTTATGATGACAGTCTATTCACGTCCACCATAATTACTGATGTAACACACAGGATAGTACTTTCTATTTAGTTACCTCTGTCAACTTGAGGATTTGGTTGAAGTCCTTGGTTACTGGACATAGCTGGTTCATTATCAAGATGCCCTCTAATGACATAAAAGTCTCTAATCACCATATAGTAAAAATTGCATTCATGCTCAAGTTTTTTTTTTTTTTTTAGAAACGATTTAGGGTTCATTTTTTGATGCACGTTTTCTAGTAATTTTCTTACCTGAGACATGTATCACCGATTCTGTTTTTTATTCTCTTTTTTTGAGGCATGTTTAGTGAATCTTCTGTTTTCAGATACGTCTTAATGATTTTCTTCTTTTCTTTTCTGGAGCTCGTTTTACTAGCAGGAAGGTCTCACTTTATATGAACTCATGTTCAGATGTAGAAGTTTATTGAAGCGCAATTCTTCTAGCATTGTTCCCACCCCACAGTTCGACCTGTGGTGCGTATCACCCCTCTACCGGTCACTCACAGGCATGTCCTACATGGTCGGGATGCTGCTGGGGGCCATCATACTGGGCGACCTCGCCGACAGGATCGGTAGGCGGGTCAGTGCTGGATACAAGAACGCAAGTTCGTGTTCTTATGTTAGCTAAATTTAATGAATGGCTCCAAACTTACCAGGACAAAAGAGTTTTATATGGGCTCTAGTACTGGAACGTCTCGCCAGGACCATGCCGTATAATCAAATGGACAACCTAATGCGAGGATTTACAGTGCGTACAACGTTCGTGCTAACTGAGTGATTGCATCGTGAGGTCCCGGGATAATTGATGGCTTTACTTGCCCCAGGACGAGGTGAGGCAACCGAACCGTTGACTGTGACCGAACCATACTGCATGCTCTCGGGGAGTGGATAGAGGTGAGAGGTTAGGGGCTAGTGACCCTCATTGCTCCTGAAACTAGGCTTTGTTAGACTTACGCACAGCCGATAGACGTCACATTAAGGAAGGCTACAAGGCCCTGGTGAGCAGGTATAATACTCCAGTTTGTTGGTAAACTAGCTTTATTTTGAAGAGAAATCATTTTTAAATATTTTCCAAACTATGCCTCTAAGCACTGTCACTGTGTATGTCTTCAAAATAGCGTGTTGTGTCCAACGATGCATGAAGCGCAGGGTGTTTTAATTGAGTCATATCTCCAAAGAAGCTTTCACTTGCCCAGCTCGTCTCGAACGATTTCTGGGAATAAGGAACGCTTTAACCTCTATCATTTCATTTTTAGAGTAACTGTAGGCTTTCGGGTTTAATTAGAAAAGTGTTCAACTAAAAACCAGCACACAGTGTCTCGTGCATTGGTGAGAAATACCTGCGTTGCCGTGCCACTATAGCTCGTGCTACATCAGCACAGTGTAGCAGAATTTGCGAGAACATTTTTCTAGGTCCAATTTTTTTCTCCTGAACGATGTGTTTGGACGTTTTGTTGCTTCCTGAAAATTATTCCCACATGTTGACAACTAAATTTGCTAATTGCTGGCAAGTGTCATTGTACTTGGAACAAGTGTTGCTTGTGAAGATTTGATGTCTCTTTATGTCTTCGTAGTGCTTTAGAATTCGAAAACCTATAGGCTCTCGTGTTAGCTAGAGGGAACCAATCGAACAGTTTCGAACAGGTGACAGACTCTAACAACATCAAAAGACTCTGATGAGAACACAGCATAAAACCTGATTCACACTAGCAACTTTTGTTGCCATAACGCCCCGCCGGCTAACAAGCGACGCTGGTACTCTGACAACTGACAGAGGTAGGATGGGAGACGGAAGGATGCGACAGGTTGTATTTTTGACGCTGTCGGCACGAAGTTCTTTCGAGTTTCATTACTTCCGCCAAGGAGGTTATGTTTTCGTCCGGTCTAGATCAGATTGGAAAGGCGGCAGTAGACGAACCGATTGGCCCATTCCCAGAGACACCGGAACTTGAGCCCCGGCCCTCTATGAGCTATTGCTATTTATGTTAGTCGGAAATAGAGAACTGTAGAAAAGAAAAAAAAGTGGGGAAGAGACCCTACTAAAGACACGATAATGAATGCAAGCAGGCACGATCAAGAGCTGCTGATATGCGGAGCTTGGAGATGTCAAACTGTGTAGTTGGAGCGGGAGAGAGAAGAAGACAGATTAAGGTGGCCTTGGAAGCTTTGGCCGTTAAGAGTTTGCGATGCCTGGAGAAGGAGTTCTCAGGTGTGGAGGATGTCTCTCCTAATGTATGTCAAGACGATTTTTAAACGCGTTAACTGACTCCGCACTAACAACATCGGAAGGGAGTCTATTCAAAATGCTGACAATGAAATACGGAAAGAACTGCTGACTTACGGTCGTTCTTTGATCTTTATGCTTGGGTTTTTGACCATTATTTCACAAGCGATCATTGAGGTATCTTTCAAAGAGTCCTGTTGTAGGTACGTCGTTGAATCCATTTAAATATTTGAATGTTTCTATTAGTTGCTCCCCGAGTCGTTTTCGCTCAAGAAATATCAGACCCAGTTCTTTTCGGCGACATTTATACGGCTTGTTTCGCAGCAGAGGTATCAATTTCGATGCTCTTTGTTGGACTCATTCCACGTTATCGATATCTTTACAATGATATGGTGACCAGAATTGAACAGCAAAATTTTAGTGTGGCCGCACTAATGCCTTGTACAAGGGAACGGTGAACTTGCTGATTGGGTTATAATTTGTTTGTAATAGTGATTCCCAAGTCACGTTGTTCGGTGACAGCAGACGATACCTTCCCGTTCATTTTCAATGTGGGTGAAGGGTTCATCAGCCCAATGTGCATTATTGGGCATTTGTCGACGTTAAAGCTCATCTGTCACGTTGTGCTCCATTCCATGGGGTGGTCAAAGTCTTGTTGGAGCTTGGCTCTTTTCGTGGCAGGATGACAAAGTTTAGTACCATTCCCAAATTTACGAATTTTACAACGGATGTTAAGATCGAGATCAGTGATGTAAATTGTGAATAGAAGTGGGCGAAGCACGCTACCTTGTGAAACCTCTGATGATAACTGAGTCCGGGCGCTCGTCTCTAGTTGAAGCTTCACTCGCTGCTGCCTCCCGTAAGCTATGCCCTGATCTATCCAAAACAGTCTCCCTGGATGCCTGGGGCTTCCAATTATTTCATCAGCCGCTGATGGGGGACTTTGTCAAAAGCCTTTTGGAAGTCTAGATACACAAGGTGTACTCCCTTTTATTTATTTTTAATAATATAACTTTCGATAAAAAGTCCAGTAGGTTTGTTAAGCAGCTTCTTGCATTTCGGAAGCCATGCTGAGTGTCGGAAATGAGCTGCTGCATCCTTAGGTGATCAGTGTTGCGCTTTTTCAGCAGGCGTTCGATCGATGGTTTTGCTGATGACCGATGTAAGACTGATTGGTCTATAGTTGCTGGGGCTTTTCTGATCCCCTGTCTTATGTATCGGTGTCACGTTAGCTAGTTTATAATCCTGCGGAACTTCTCCCGTTCTTAGAGACCGATTAAATATTTCTAGTAGTGGCTTCACGATGACTGGAGCCATTTCCTGTAGCACACGGGGAGTAAGATTATCGGAGCCAGTGGATTTGTACACATTTAAGTGAGTTAGTTCTTGAAGGATCTCGATCTCCATGAAACACATGTGTTTATGGGAGCAACTTGCATCATTGCTGGTTCAGGGATCTTGGCCACATTTTCAATAGTGAATATTGAAGTGAAATAGTCGTTCAAGATTGTTGCTTTGTCTCTTAGGTGATTGGTGATTGCACTTTTAAGTCTTTTGAGCGGACCATGTATTCTTTTTTGAGTCTCCTTTCATTTACTTATTTATAGAATGCCTTTGGGTTACATTTTGCCGAGCGGCCACGGAAACTTCTTTTTCCCTTTTTGTGGTCCTGACCATTTGCTTTACATCTCGACATGCCCTTATATGACTGGACCTATTCTCCACTGTTGAATTACGCTTCCAGGCTTTTAACCGCACGTGTCGCCTAGCAATGCAGCATTTGACTGTCTGATACACCCAGATGGGATCATTACTGATACGAACTCTTTTATGTGGGAGCTCGTCTTCAAAATATGCGCGCATTATTCAACACTAGCGTCTCTCATAGGGGTTTCGAAGTTAGTTGTTCCCAGTTCAGTTGCCGTTCCCTGAAAATTCGCTCGTCGATAGACTGGCAGCTTGAGATAACTCGCATTGGTTGTGAGTTCATTGCCAGTTTTGAGCGTAAATTCAATCATGTTGTGGTCCCCAAGACGGTCTAGGATGGCTGGGTCAACAGTTTCACAATCAGGAGTGGAGAATAACAGATCTAGAATTTTACCGTTTCTCGTGGGTTCATTAACGTGCTGGGTCAGGTGGCTTTGGCCGAGGAGTTCGAGCAGTTTACCGACTGTGACTGGGCAGCGCAATGTACTCCTATCAATTTGAGGAAGGTTGAATTCTCCCATAAGAATTGTTTCATTCTTAGCACTCAGTGCATTTTCGATTTCGATATAAAGTGCCGCATCAGTTTCAGCGGTACTGCGAGGGCTCCTATATGCGAGCATGATATTCAACGGCTGTCGAATGCCGAGACGAGCATGAGTAGTGATAAATTCACATTCTTCAATTGCTGCGAAACTTTTACGGAGAGGATTGAGGTGATTTTTTATATATATGATGTACCCCCTTCTCAACAACTATCTGTGGGTCGGTCAATACTGAAACATTTGCAGCCTTTCAATGCAACTTCTCCTTCCAGATTTTTGTTTGAAAGGTTGATCCATGTTTCATTGAGAGCTATAACATCATAGGCTAGATTGGCAGCTATAGCTTGCAGTTAGTTCATCTTGTTCATCTTGACGTTAGTGTTTGCATAGCTCCTCTCGTTTAAGGATTCATATGAAGTGTCAGATTTAATTAACGTAAAATAATACTTCTTCTGGATTATGAAAAAGTCCAGAAGAAGTATTATTTTACGTTAATTAAATACATGGAACCTGGATGTCCTTTATTTTCATCGAAGTGTCAGATTGTTGAGAAAAGATATAAGGTGGGCTATCAAGGGTATCGTCAAGACTAGTCAGAGTGCTTGTTTGAAGTTGAGCAGGGGAAGAGATTAGTATTTCGGTTAGGTAGTTATCCGATTGCTTTACGTCTGCGTCTATTTGGCAGAAAACAGGTCGTTTTCGGCCGAGTTTGCCTTGCTTGGTGTTATTCTGGTTTGTGGCGGCTGGCCAGAGTTGGACTAAGGTATGGTATAGGCACTTGACTTTCAGGAACTGCAATTTCCTTGGTGCGTTGGTGCGTTTGCAGCTCTCGGCAGTGATCCACGTTTTTTGGCCACAGGCAACTGGGACTGTTATCTTGCCATGAAAACGCTTGTCGGACACGATCGTTCAATTTTGGGTGAATTCATTGAGGTTTGGCAGGCATCGGAAGGTGTTTTTACAGCGCTGCCTCCAGACACATGAGTCCCACTGTGCACGAGGGTAGAGACTATGGAGGGTAGGAGAGGTGGAGGACCCAGGCGTGACTTCTGCACTGATGCATTAGGGGGTCGGAGTTATTTCCTCCTCGTCCTTGAGAAGCGTTAGGGTGATGATTGCGTCATCGCTTCCGGAAGAACCCTCAACCTGGGCCCCACGAGAGGATGAGGTTTGAGGATCACCGGGGATGACAGCAGTGAAGGTAGCAGGGGACTGATCTGGTGGGACATGGGAGCCGTTTGTTCCATTAGTGGCCAATCGTTAGGGGGCTGGTGAGGCTGCTGAATTTTGGGCTGAAGGTATTTTTACTCGCTACTATCCAAGCCGGGAGAGCTGAAGCCGTCGCATCGAGCAGCAGTTGTCCAAAGAAATGATGCCCAGCGCTCTATCTTTCTGTCTGTCACCAAGAAAACGCAAAAAGTTATTGATGGATTGACGAAACTTACAGTGATTGTTAGGTATGTTAAGAGAAACAGATGATTAACTTTTGGTGAAGATCCGTCTATCCATTTGTTTGTTTGTTGTGCTTGATTTTATGCTTTATTAGCACAATAACTTAAAAAGTTTTCAATTGATCCTTATGAACTTAGTGGAGTTGTTAATAATGTTAAAAATCATTAAATTTTGGTGCAGATCAGTTGGTACGTTTGCATGTTTGACTTATGATTGATATACCGTTTGTTGGAAAATAACTCAAAAATTTTGAATAGATCTTTACGAAATTTACAGGAGTTGTTAGCAAAGTTAAAAGACATAAACGTTTAAATTTTGGTGCAGATCGATAGGCTCGTTTTGTTGTGTTTTTCATAATGTTTGTCTTCAGCCTAACTCGAAAAAGTTATAACTGATCTTCAAAAAAATTGATTGCAGAAACTGTTAATACTGTCAAAAGGCATAAATGATTCAATTTTGGAGTTGATACAAAGAAAATTATGGACTCAGAGCCAATTTGAATTTTTCGTTACCGTTGCCTTACTTGGCGGAGGTATGAGCTCTTAGAATGTTCAGTTTTTTGTTGCGTGTTCGAGCCTTTGGTTTTGAGCTGTAATTTAGGCATAACATAACGTAGCTTAAATTATAAACACTTCGTTGGCCTCGAATAACGAATGAGCAGCAAAATATTCGAAATAACTTGCAGTACAATTTCACAGAAAAAAAAACACGTATCAGGCACGTCGCCTCAGATTTTAATTTAGGTAAATATTTTACAAACAGCGAGCATGAATGAGCCTGCTACATACCATAATATAAAAAAAATGAATATTAAGACAAACTGGCCTAACTAAGTATAGGGCAATTCTAGAGATAAAACTGAGCATATATATTCGTATTCTTATTGCCTTCAAGCACATCCTCATTCAAAACCACTTAGCTTAGGCATTAACCCTTAACTGCCGAATGCACAAGAAATGGAACAGACTCGAGGATTCAATGGTTAATAATATACGTAATTATTAAGGTACCGGTCTTCTGTCGAGTGGTCCGTATTTGGAATACACTCTTCTCTAGTTATATTAATCACATTTGGCGTCGATACACGCAACCCCGCATCAGTAGCGCTCTGAATTTTGTGAGGTGAGGTGGCGTTCGCAAATCGCTGCAAGAGCATTTCATATTCATATCCATGGAAGAAGAACCTAATAAGTTAGTGACGTGGGATTTTACCCTGCTGCTTCATTGCTTTAGCGACATACATAAGCAATCAGATACGTAAAGTATATATTTGTTACCATTATAACGTCCTATTTATGTATGTTCCATTAATGGTACGTCAGGTCTCACCAGGGGCCATGTGTGCTCACATAAATGGAACAATCGGCATAAAAATAATACCATGACCAATTGAATTTGCATAAAATCCCATTATATTCCTCCTAATTTACTAATTACTCTTTAAATTTACAGTGCTACCTCCGAGGCTCTTCTATGGCCTCCGTGTAACCATTAAGCCGCGTCTACACGACGATCACAAACACAAGAATCGACGATCAAAATCACAAGCAATTTCGCCTCCTTGTCTCAACGATATGAGAAAGAGCAGCCACGGTCAATTCAAGGTCACTACACGCGAATTCAGCATTCCATTACAATTAATCGATATTCCACCCTCACATTATCGGTCAGATATTTATTGTAGTTGTAGATGCTGATTGGCGGTCAAAACTTTATATATACTGGCAAGAAGTATAGCTAAAAATTCATTCACTGGCATCCCCTCAAATGCACACGATAGAATAATTTCTCATTTTTTTATTGATAAATTTATTTAATTTATCTAGCAATTAACCCTGAGTCCATCCGTTTATTCCATTCAAACGGAACTCTTGCTCCATTGTAGCTTTTACTAATGAAAAAAAGAAGGTACAGACGTAACTTGAGGAATATGCTGCAGTTATTACTAATTGGCAACATATTGTTGCCCAATGCTTCCCGCTGTACAGAAGTTCGAATCAAACATAAACAAAATTTGCTATGCGAGTAAATTTAAATAAAAAGTGATGCTTTAATTACTATATAATATATTTAAAATAGATACATCTATTTACAGAGCGAAATATAGTTTTCAAACTTTTTGTGATCGTGATTTTTGATTGTGATTTCCAACACTGTCCGCGATCAAAGATCAAGGACTTCGAAGGGATCGCCGCATGTGTTTGGCGATCAAAATCTCTCCGCGATCACAAACTTCGACGAAAAAATTCGTCGTGTAGACGCGGCTTTAGATAACCAACATATGCATATACTTGAAACTACGTCGGATAAAGAAATTCTGATCACTATGAAGTCATGGACCAAATTACGTTTATACTTTTGATGCTAATGGATATAAATAAAATATTTTGTTGTAGAATCTATGTTTCCCCGTACCTAATCATGACGAAAGTTCGTTTTAGGACTGTTGTAGTAGTCTTTATAGATGAAATAAAATGTTCTTACACTTCAGAACCAAGTGAAGAGTGTGACACGAAATATTGTGAGAAAGCCAGCTTTCAAACCGAGGGAGTGGTGATGATTGAAGTACTACTGTAGTAGTACTACTAGTTATAAGCCTCATACTAGTAAATCCTTGAATTTCTCCGGTGACAAGAGAATAGCGAGAAGAGCTGAACATGGGGTATGGGCGCGATCAAACCGTAAATGTTGAGAGATGGTCAGGTCTGCTTTTTGATAGGTTCAAAGGTTTATTCGGATCGTGCTCAATAGAATACAAGTTTGACTGATTTTCTCATTCATTCATGCATTAAGGAAGTAGATTATTGAAGTACTCACTTGATGATATAAAAACATCATACGAAAAATATTCTTTGAAAAAGGGCATTATTGTGCAATATTCGCTGTTTGATTGAGTCTGTAACCATTGTTTGGTTTTTCTTACTACTTTTTTGTCTCGGGAGAAATGATAGAATTTACAGTACTACTTACCGGCAGAATCAACCCCACTACATGGTTCTCGTACTACAGTCACCACCACTTCTTTCTGGAAGCTATTTCTCTCACAGGACTCTGTGTCACTCTCCGCACATGGTCCTGAAAACTTTATCAACATTTTATTTTATCTAGCCTGCTACAACTACTGTCACCATGATAAGGAACGGAGAAACATAGATTTTACAACAAAATACTTTATTTATCGCCTTTAGCATCATAAGTATAGGTATAATGTGGTCCAGGACTCCATAATCATCAGAAAGTTTTATCCGAGGCAGTTCCCGGTATGCTTGCATACATGTTTATGATCTAATGGTTGTAAGGAGACTATAAAAGAGCCTTGGATGTAGCACTGTAAATTTAAAGACTAATAGTAAAGTAGGAAGTTTAGAATGGGATTTTATGCACATTCAATAGGTCATGGTATCATATTTATGCCGATTGCTCCAGACATGGAACACACGAGGCCCCCTGGTGAGAGCCTGACGTAAAATATTTGCAACACAAATTTATTTTATTCAATATATATATTTTTTCAAAAACGCTTATACATCTGTCATCTATGATCCTTAAGCAACTTCAAACACCAATGAAAAAAGATATTACCAGATTAGATCATAATTCAGGCAGTTTAGGGCTGATGGGGCCGCTTTTTTATACTTTTTATTTACAGTTCGATTGTATCAAAGTTTGCACGCGGTATGTAAAATCAAAGAGGAAATTTGTTGTTCCTGGATATTTTCTTCTCCGTTTTCTTTTTATCGTTGAATGACAGTGTAAACCGGCATTTTCCTATTGTTTACTCAACTCTCATAATTTTTAACAATTTTCGTGCTGGAATAAAAACAAAGACAGTTTTGGAATCGTCAGACTATTCTCCACGAAACAAAGCGCTTAGATTTTCCATTTTCTCCCTCCTTTTCTTTCAATCTGCACTTTCACCAGAGGCTAATTTTTTTAAAAATATGTAAGTTTGCACTGCAAATTGCTGTGTTGGAAGAAAACGAGGCAGAAAATGGTACATTTTAGCACTTTCTTTTCTAGGGAATGGTTTGACGATTTCACAACTGTCTTTTATTCCATTCTTCAATGAAAACTGTAGAAACCTATAGGAGTTGAGTGTAGAAATTGACGTTATCTGAGAAAAATGAAAAAAAACAACATTTTACGGGAAAATAGTTTGTAAACAGTCATACTAATAAAAAGCTGTCTATAATTGTTCAGATATGTTGTTATTATTACAAATCTAAATGGTCA
Organism: Parhyale hawaiensis; assembly: GCA_001587735.2. Lineage (NCBI taxonomy): Eukaryota > Metazoa > Arthropoda > Malacostraca > Amphipoda > Hyalidae > Parhyale > Parhyale hawaiensis. The sequence goes on along the minus strand of LQNS02276930.1, from coordinate 4,163,420 downwards.
TGCACATAAGATTCATGTACTTTGTAATCACCTTTTCGATGATCAGCCAATTTATGCTCAAGATGAAACTCTGAGAAGTTGGTGTTTTCGTTCGTGAAAAGTTTTTCACATACTTTCTCACCGATATCACACACATATCTCACTGATATTTTGTTATTATTGTTCAGATTTTTCATAATGTTTCCATGATATATAATTATAGTAATGATAACACAAATAATAGTACTATATGATTACAGTTAACTTCCGAAAAAAATGAAAAAAATGAAAACGAAGAAGAAAATAGGCCAAAACTTGTTGGCCACAGCTCTGTCCTCATCTAGGGATAAAATTCTAAAATGCCAAATTTTGACCATTTTCGCTGCCCCCCCCCCCATAAAATAAAGCAAAATCATGCAAACGAAAGCAGCAGGATATAAATTACAAAGACTTTCCTGAGAGTGGAAGATTTATTAATGATTTAATGTTGATTACATACTTTGCTTTTCGTTTTTTTTAACGCATGGGGAACATGAAACAGAATAAAGGCGCTTTCAATTGGGTCGTCAAAGTCGATCTAAGCCAAGTAAACTTCACTTAACTTGTCCGAAACTGCAGACAGGTGCCCTGGCTTCGACCCATTTATATACGTTTCAGGCATTGACTAAAAAATGATCACCTGTGAGACTTCAACGAATTCAATCTTACTTAGTCCAGTGTAAATTTCAGTCGGTTCAACTTAATCAAGTTGTTTCTATGAAGTGCCGCGCGATTCAAAGTGACAAAGTCAAAGTTCCTCTCTGCAGGTCCGGACACGTTAAATGAAGTGTGCTGGGCTTAGATCGACTTTCCGATCCAATCGGAAGCGTCCTTAGTGTTAAAATTGTAGCAAAACATCACACACCGCTGTGAAGTTGCTTGTCTCCGACAAGTCGCAGCTAAACTGTTTTTTTTTTCTTCAAGTTTGAAATAAGCAATATTGTAACTCCAAATGTCTGTAGTTCTCACCAGTAACACTTGTAATTTTGTAAATTATAACCATTTTACGTTCCGAACCAATTGTAATTTATGTCGTAAATATTTTGAGAACGTTCTTTGTAGAACCAACGCACCGTTCATACATATATCAGTGAGAAACCCTATTAGCCTATTAACAGCATTATCACTGAACAACTGATAGGCGAAACGAAAGTTGCTGATGAGAACTCGCCTTTAGATGACGCGCTAGTGTAACTAATGATACTTAAGTAGTCTGCAGGTGTGCTTATAACTGTTTAATATACGTTTTGTTGAGACTCTGTTGGGTTTGCTATCAATGTAGCTGAATCGGAGTTGATTGAAGTTAGTAGATAGAAGAGTGGCATCGCGGATATTTAAGCGTAATGAAGGGCCGAACTAAAACATCAATTTAGACGTAGGCCAAAGGTCTGTGCCTCTAAAATTATCCGATCATACACAGTCGCTGGACAACTATTAGACACAACCTAATATTTTTCGTATCTATTCGGCATATTTCAGAAATATCTGGATAGGAAACTTTACTTCGCTGTTACATAAGATAATAGCTCGAACTTCCCATCCAGATAAACCCGAAGTATGCAGATTAGTCACCAAAACTACCAAGCTGCATATCATTATTTCTCTAGGGACTGTACCAATTGGACCAACTTATTGACGTACAGATCTAAGCCTTAGCGCAAGCAGTCTTGGGAATATAGACTCCGCATGTACGACCGGATCTAGCCCCTCCCCTATTTCTCGTCCCCTGTGTTTCTACCCAACCCCGGCAAGGTTCCTAGCAATTGTTTTTAGTGGATACCTGTCACTTTCAAATGATTAGATAGGTTGTGTTTGTACCCTTCTATTGTACAAATGTCGCGTTTAAAGCTTTTGGAAGAATTATTCGGGCTAGGAAGCTTCCATTGAATTGATCATTATTGTCCAGTGGTCCCAATCTCACAGTCTTCCCATCTGCCGGATATTAGGTCTATCGTTTGCCTGTCAGCTGTAAATTATCTCTTTTACATCACAGATTAGATCTACTGTAAGTAGCTTCTAAGGTTCTATTGGATAAGCTCTCACCACTCTACATATAATGGACCAACGGACTCGGGCGACCAATAAACTTTTCTTCGTTTACATCGCATTTCTCAGTCAAAACAAAGTTTATTTGCCACATCACGAAAATCTCTGACCGTAACTCGACATGCTGACAGCTCTTTCTACTCACCTTCTGAGCTTTTCGGGTATTGAGTACAACCCGAACTTTGAGAGGCATATGAAGCTAGAGTAACGCAGTATATTTCTGCATTGTGGTTAGGAAATAAATTCGTTTTTCTTTTCGCTGGATGGCGAGCAGAACGGCCTCGTACTGGCGGGCATCTTGGTAGCCACGAGCGGCATAGTCTCCGCCTTCGCCCCCAACTATCCCGTGCTCCTCATCAGCCGCTGCTTCACCGGTGCTGGGGGTGTGGGCCTCTACCAGATCACCTTCGTGATTTGTGAGAATTTTTATATGGTTCTTCAATACCCTATAGCCATTTTCTGTGATATTGGTCATGAATTTCCGTCTCTAACAGAATTTTCAGCTGCTCCAGTAGCTGTATTATGAATGGTTAAACAGCAGTGGAGTCTCAGAGTATGTTGGGTGCAATAGCTACCCTAGAGTGGATCAAAGCGGTTCTGTGGTGAAGGAAAAGTAGACTTCATTAGATTTTGGAATGGAGAAAAACCAATAATGCATATCAATTCAATCGATTCTCAAATTTAACTTTCCCCGCTTAACTGATTCCCCATCGTCAACAACCCCTTCTGTGGCGGTCATGCGCACTTATGATGCCGTTGGTAACATCAATAGTGGTGGAGTTCTTATGCTTTTAAAGGTGATAATGAAGATGATTTTAATAATAACAATAACGGTTGAGGTATGACGAAAGCTTTAATTATATCTTTCTTTCCTGCCACCGTCAAGTCTTTCTAATGTTATACACTAACTAATGCGATTTTTTCTCTTTTTCCCACTATTTTCTCCATTTTCTGTACCCATGCGCTTTGATCCACTATAGTGGGCTGTTTCGATTCTCTCGACTTGCTGCACGTCCCCTCATTTTTTCTCACTTTGAAATGCACGTAATGTTGTGCATAAGGAATCTTCAGGAGACTATCGGGCTTAAATGTAATCAAATATACAAAGATTTGGTTGGTTCAAATAAAAACTAATGGTTCCTTCCCTGACTTAATTCAACTGCTGATTATTTGGAGGGCTAATATGACTAGTGTAGTACTTATTCCCTGAGGGCATGTATATCTACAGCGTTGCTGCCCAAGTCATATTAGCCCTTCATATGAGTCAGCCTGTTCTCTGTGTTCATGTGTAATTTTTAGATAATGAAGGACTCGTGCTAATTAACATAGAGTTGAAATCAACAAAATCAAGTAATGGAATAGTAATGTTAACTTCTTTAGACTTTACGAATAGGAATAATATTTTCAAAGCTAATTTGGAATTTTTGCATGCGTACGTTACTGATTTTGTCGAATAATCTCTATCGGTAGAATTTATGCATCAAACAAATTATTTCTAATACTCTAACCTCATTGTCTGAATTTTTTATAGCTGTGGAATTCGTTGGCACAAAACACCGCACACTCGTTGGCTGCATCATCGGGGGTGTTTTTGCCCTCGGGGAGGCCTTGACAGGCGTGCTGGCGTACTTCATCCGAGACTGGCGGACTTTACAACTGGCTGTGACCGTGCCAGCTTATTTCTTTATTATATACCTATGGTGAGTATGTGGATGCTAACAACTGGCTGTGACGGTGCTAGCATAGGTATAATGGTGAAACTGCAGAGAGTGCATAGCAAATAAAAAGTACTTCATTAAGAAAATTTTTGCTTTTGAGGATCAAAAAATTTTTTTAGCAAAAATATGTACGCGTCGTTCTTTTAGCTCTCTGTACTAAGATGTTGCTGGCTGCAGCAATAAGTTAGATTTACTACCAAACCCTCGATGTGCAAACTGCAATAACTATGGCTATAACATTGCAGAAACTAGCTAAATCACTGGACAATAATTATGATTACAATTACTGACCAGTGGCGAAGCCAGGAGGGTGCGTACGCACCCTACAAACGTCTCACGCCTCCCAGACGCCCCTACCGGAAAGAAGCAGTTTCTGGCGTTAGTGCAATAACTGCAATGAGAGCCATGAATGTAAGATATTAGGCCGAGTTCACTCAAACCGATGGAAGGGTCGCGTTGATTTGAAAGAAGCAGCAGCAGCTGCTGCTGCAAACGCAGTAGAGTGAAAAATGAAGCATGTCCCTTTTTTTTAACGCTCTACGTCATTCAAGTTCAGTAAACAGAACTTATAAATGCTGCATTTATCCTCTGCAGCGTTCACATATCGTTGTCTTGTCGATATTTTTTATCTTCACTTTATGTACAAGTCAAATAACGTCATTATCCATTGTACAAGGCATTAGTGCGGCCACAATTAGAATTTGCTTTTCAATTCTGGTCGCCACATCTGTGTAAAGTTATCGATAACATGGAAAGAGTCCCACGCAGAGCAACGAAATTGATACCTCAGCTGAGAAACAAGCCGTATGAATGTCGTCTAAAAGAACTGAGTTTGATCTCTCTTGAGCAAAGACGACTCAGGGTCAACTAATATAAATATTCAACTATTTGAGTAGCTTCAATGATGTACCTACAACGGGACTCTTTGAAAGAGACTTTAATGATCGCTTGCGAAACAAGTGTTAGAAACTCAAGCATAAAGCTGGAAGAACAACTTTAAGTCAGCATTTCTTTCCGTTTTTCATAGTCAGCGTTTGGAATAGACTCCTTTCCGACGTTGTTGGTGCGGAGTCAGTCAACGCATTTAAAAATCGTCTTGACATACATTGGGAGAGACAGCCTCCACAGCTAAGAACGCCTCCTCCAGGAGTCGCAATCTCTTAACGGCCAGAGTTTCTGAGACCACCTTAATCCGTCTTCGTCTCTATTCCACTCCAACTACACAGTTTGACATCTTTAAGCTCCGCATATCAGCTGCTATTGATCGTGCTTGCGTGTATTCATGATCGTCTCTTTGGCTGAGATTTTTCTCCGTTTTTTCTTCTCTTTTCTCCATTCCTCTGCATCCTACTAACATAATGGCAATAGCTCATAGAGGGCCGGGGCGTAAGGTCAGGTGTCTCTTTGGGAATGGGCCTGATGGTTCCTCTACTGCCGCCTATCTAATCTAATGATCAGAAACACTGTACAGTACTTCCGGTTAAGACAAGAAAATTAGAAAACTTAAAAATGTTATAAGAACACGGACGCCATTTTGTATATGGGAGTCTAACTGATTGCTCTGTACTGAGTTTTCTCCCGTTAATTTTTCATTCTATAACTATTTTTAAAATAGGATGTTCCTATCAAAATCAGTCCATAGGATTCTGGAATACGAATCTGACTTCAAACCGACGCGAAATATAAGAGCAAATAAAAGAAAAAAGATATCGTAACTCAACGCGCAGTGTCATTCATATCAATGAAGGACACTTCTACGTGTAGACACGGACGAAAAAAAGTTGATGCACAGCTCTTGTTCATTATCGTGATTGAACGCGTTACGATAACGGTTGTGTGAACTCATGGCACTTTTTATCACTGCCATGTGTCACAAGACTTAATTCATACGCAGTGACAATTGGTTCCCACATCAATTACTGTTCCATGTTATTGTTGGGGTAAAAATATAATCGAGTTTCAATATCTGACATTAAATTTTTATAATTTTTTGTTCGGGGGATACATCGTGAGAGCAGGTAAAGCAGGAAGAATTGTTAATTAGCACATGAACAATATATACTGACAATGGGACAATTGGAACTGATATAGGTGTCCGTAGATTCATTGTCAAGCTATTCCCGTTTGCTATACTACTTTTTTTTCGTCTTTCAATCTTTTTTTGCGCATTTGCTTTATCCTTGTTTCCTATTTCTTCCACTACTATTGCTTAAGTGCAATAAGAGCAATATTTTAGGTGCAATAAGAGCAATATTTTAGGTGCAACAAGAGAACTATTTTAGGTGCAATAAGAGCAATATTTTAGATGCAAAAAAAGCAATATTTTAGGTGAAATAGGAGCAATTTTTAAGTGCAATAAGAGCAATATTTTAGGTGCAATAAGAGCCATATTTCAGGTGCAATAAGAGAAATATTTTAGGTGCAATAAGAGCAATATTTTAGGTGCAATAAGAGCAATATTTTAGGTGCAATAAGAGCCATATTTCAGGTGCAATATGAGCAATATTTTAGGTGCAATAAGAGCAATATTTTAGGTGTAATAGGAGCAATTTTTAAGTGCAATAAGAGGAATCTCAGGAGCTATAACCGCAATATTTTAAGTGCAATAAACCCGGGCTCCGTTTATCAGTATCATGGCACAGACGTGGCGACCAAAATTAAAGAGCAAATTCGAGCTGTGGACGCATTAACACCTTTTACAGGGGAATGATTATGTCTTTGGATTTGTATGCAAAATTCCTGGTGATGAGTCCCAGTACTCTACTTGCAATTTTCCCACTCATGTCAACTTGCTGACTGTGTTGTTATTTGTTTGTAATAATAAGTATTCACAAGTCACATTGTCGGCTGACGGCTGCTAAATCTGTCCCATTCATTTTCAATTGAGTTGAGAGGTTCTTCGGCCCTACATGCATTACTGAACATTTATCGACATTAAAGCTCATCTGCCACGTTGTGTTTCATTCCATGAGGTGGTGAAGGTTTTTGGAGCTCAGATCTTTTCCTGACAGGATGGCTTAGTTTAGTCACCGGCACCCAGGCCAAGCAGAGCCCAGCCTTCGAGGCAAATGGAAAAACACCATCTGCTAGATACGACTGAATGGCTGGAGCCGTTACCACCCCAATAGTGGAGGTCTGTGTGAACTTCATGTTTCTCGTCTTAGACATGATGCTCAATGAACAGAAATGGAGATTTAGTAACAAAGCGTGATCTAATGAGAGGATTTGATGGTCAGTCACCTTCTAGAAGGAACTTCCTTCCCCGTAGCCACCTGGCAGCCCTGCAGATGCATTCATGGAGCCAGCCAGAAGGACCTGTGAAGCACAAAGTGCACCGGTTAAAGAACCTGATAAAGAGACATTTTCGGAAAGGAGAGGTGGGTCCAACGCGTCTGCAGGAACCACTTACATCCCTATAGAACCATATAAAGATGCATTCTTCGAGCTCTACCGACTCACCAAAATTGCGGCAGTAATACCAGTGACGCCTGCATAGTGTAAGCAACATTGCTCAGAGATGAAACTCATCAAAACTTACTATCTGAGAAACTCGAAGCATACTTCCGGTAGCTGAGGACATTACGCGCTGCACAGTTGTGCCGAGGTACCCGGGATCGATCCCCACACCAGGCGCAGTCTTTATTAAGGCATTCGGCGCACTGAATCAGCGCATTTGCTTGTTCGCATAGCTAACGTTGGAGTACCTGCCCTAGGTAGGGGGGGGGGGGGGGGCTGGTCTTTGAATCTTCCGTAACAGCGCCACATAGTTCTTAGTGAACAGTCGTCGGCAGCAGCTGCACTTACTCCTCAGGAGCCAGTTGGTTTATGTCTGCCGCATGAACCAGTGCGAGTGGATATCCCAAAAGAGGATGCAGTCAAAGTCGAATTTACCTTTACAATCAGTGTCGACTTGGCGACATCAGTGTACTGTCTACCGAGAGGAAGAGAGTACACGTTCTGGACTTGGAAGACTTCGTCAATAAATTTACAACGGCTCATGAGAGCAGATGGATCAAAATTATATAAAGTTAGAAATTGCAAACTTATCAGAATAATTGTGCTCACGGATTTACCTATACCCTTCTCTGACCTACGCAGGGCTCGACAATAATTTCCAATCGCATTTGCCATGTGGGCCAAGTAGCTTCCAAAATTGACTTACCCCAAATATTTCTGCTCAAAAGTAAGGATAATTGGCAAGCTGACTTATGCAATAATGCGAGAGCACTGTGTGATAGCGGCGGGGCAGCGCTCGGTCACGCAGACGGTAAGTGGACGCGTGCCGAGCATCTCTAAACCTCCAGCTTTGCGATGGAGGAAAACATCACCTCTCTCTTCTCGTTTCTCCATTCCTCTACATCCTACTAACATAATGGCAATAGCTCATGGAGGGCCGGGTTGTAAGTCCCGGTGTCTCTTTGGGAAAGACCTCTTGGTTCGTCTACAGCCGCTTATCTAATCTAATCTAATCTAATCTCTGTGGAGGGGAGCTAAGGCCGCCGACAGAGGGGCTGCCATGACAACGCCCCAACTGATAAGTGCTACGCTGATGGTCGGCACTCTGACGCTTAAATGTTTTTCTGGATTCGACGGCCACCGCTACCAGCGGTGACCGTGTCATGGGTCAAGCAATTTGGAACCAGAGCTTAAAGAAGGTGTTACCTGCCAAGAAGGTTAAGTGAGTCTTTGATTGGAAGCATTTGAAACGCGTGGTGGAGGTGACAGAGACCCCATACGGTGTGAACTTGCAGTCACTCGCAACACCGCATTCTGATGGTACTGAGACACTGGGATACCAACACCGGGGCGGTGTAGGGGATGACGGACCGAATGAGGGTCATATACGTCAAAATCAACGTTTCTATCTGCTGGCCATAGCTAGTGCCATCCAGGGATTTCAGGATCGTAATCTGGAGGACACACGATTAATGAATTTCCACAGCGTGCTTATGGAATAGGAGTCTGGGGTCCAATAAATACCCAAATTTATCGGGTATGCGTCTATGGAAAGAGAGCAGTCACCTAAGGTGACCAATGGGTCTTCCTTTAACTCATGGATATTCGTAGTGAAAACCGTGGGTTTAGTTTTCGGAAGAGAGCAACAATCCACTCTCTGGCTCATTCAGCGATGTTGGCCGCACGAGTCGAGAGCTCAGAGGCCATCCGTACTACCTTAGAGGACTGCTCCGCCTCAGTGAAGTCGACAGCGTACGAGGTGACAGGGCCAGCAGCCGTGAGGGAGGAGGATGACCTGGAGTATTTGAAAAGCAGAGGGGAGATCACGGAGTCCTGGGAACGCTGCAGTGTATGCGGCGGTAGAGTGACGTGGCTGACTAAAACGGTGACAGGCCACTATTAATGTCAGAGAAATCGATGATCACCTCTAAAACAACCAAAAGCTCCAATGTAAATTTTCGGAGAACTACTCTGGAGTAGCAGTTTTCCCGTACTTCATAGTGAACATTCAACTAACAACCTTCCGAAGTTGCCGGTGCAGACAGCAAACGCTTTTAAATACAGGATCGATAAATATTCAGACCAAGACCCTCCACAGCTGTGAATTTCTACTCCAGGAGTGACAAACTTTTATCGGCCAAAGCTTCAGTGGCCACTTTAGACCATAATGCCTCTTCTAACCGAATGTTTCTGAGTCCCAGATAGTCTACTGTCACAAATCTCGCTTACACAGTCACCTCCAGGGCGTAGCGTAGTTTTTTCTCAAGTAACTCCTCTTTTTTCTTCTTCTTCCCTTTCTCTTTAACCACAGATATCTGCATTATGTGACATAACGGCAATAGCTCATAGAGGGCAGGAGCATCATTTCTGCCTGCTTTTTGGGAATGGGTCGGTTGGTCCGACGACTACCAGCTATCTAATCTATGGGGTCTGTTGGTCCGACGACTACCAGCTATCTAATCTATGGGGTCTGTTGGTCCGACGACTACCTGCTATCTAATCTAGCCATTATTAATTTTAGTAGGAAGGTGAAAGTTATTATTTACCATTTCCTAGTCGGGGCAGGCCTATATAAATTGCAAGTGACAGTGAGATAAACAAAAAGTAAAATGAACCATGGGATTGGTGGATATAGGGCATTCTTTGAAATTTCCGACGTTTGGCTGAGATCTTGAGAAGAAGAAAAAATGCGAGTAGCCCTGCAGTGTTGACTGTTGAGGATTTCGATTCTGCCATCTCATGAACTCAATTTGAGCGTTGACAGCTTACTTGGAGAAAAGAGAATGCCGCTCAACTTTGCTGACGCGGCTTTTCCAGGTATATGGTCACGCCCCCCATAAATATGATTCGTCCCCCCCGGCGCCCCTTCCCCTCCATTAATATTTTCCTGGCAACGCCACTGTAACTGACTACCTAGCTAAATAATTAGACATAACAGTTGATGTCAAAGTCTGGTAACTGGTAGCTCAATATTCAACGGATATGGCCTTTATATTGAATTTTGACCCAGTCTTTGCTTGTATTTGTAGGAGACTTAAACGTTCATACCAGACAATGGTTGTGTCAGTATTCATGGGAATGTTCATGGGGAGACAACAGTGGTATGCTCTGCATTGTCTAACTGTGCCTATTGGATTAGATTAGATAGGCGGCAGTAGACGAGCCAAAAGGCCCATCTCAAAGACACAGCGGAACTTACGCCCCGGCCCTAATTTTGAACACAAGTCCGAGGACATCATCGTTCCCTTGTTCAAGGCATTAGTGTGGCCACACTTAGAATTTGCTGTTCAATTCTGCTCGTACATCTCTGTAAAGATATCGATAACATGGAAAGAGTCCAACGCAGAGCAACGAAATTGATACCTCAGCTGCGAAAGGAGCCGTATGAATGTCGCCTAAAAGAACCGGATCTGATCTCTCTCGAGCAAAGGCGACTCAGGGGGCTACTATTAGAAACATTCAAGTATTTGAATGGATTCAACGATGTACCTACAACGGTACTCTTCGAAAAAGACCTCAATGATCGCTTGCGAAATAACGGTCGAAAACTCGAGCATAAAGCTCGATGAACGACCTTAAATCAGCAGTTCTTTCCCTATTTCATTGTCAGCATTTGGAATAGACTCTCTTCCGATGTTGTTAGTGCGGAGTCAGTCAACGCGTTTAAAAATCATTTTGACATATATTGGGAGAGACATCCTCCACAGCTAAGAACTCCTCCTTCAGTAGTAGCAAACTCTTAACGGGCACTGAGCCTAGAGGGTATATTTAGGGCTACCTCTGCCAAGGAGGTTATGTTTTCGTCTGGTTTGTCTCTCTGTCTGTCTGTTATTCTGTTATTCCATCTATCTGTCCGTCATCAAGATAGCTAACAAGTTAGGGACGGATTTCGACGAAATTTACAGGGATTGTTAGGTATGTTGGGAGGAACAGATGATTAACTTTTGGTGAAGATCCGTCTGTCCGTTTGCTTGTCTGCACCATTTCTCAATGCTATGTCTCAAAAAGTTATGGACAGATTTGTATGAAAGTTACACGAGTAGTTAGGTATAACACAAAGAATAAATGACCAAATTTTTGCAATGATCCGTTTGTTCGTTCGCTTGTCATTGTTATAAATTTTATGCTTGTTAGCACAATAACTTAAAAATAATGAATGGATCCTTATAAAATTTGTAGGAGTTGTTAGTAAAGGTAAAAGACATATATGATTACATTTTTGTGCAGTTCGGTTGGTTCGTTTGTATGTTTGACTCATGTTTGTCATGATATTTGTTTGCAGCATAACTGAAAAAGTTATTAACGGATCTTCAAGAAAATTGCATACACCGTTATTACTTTAAAAAAGCACAAATGATGGCATTTTGGACTTGATTCAAAGAAAATCATGGTTTCAGACCCAGTTTAGATTTTTCGTTCCCGTTGCCTCGCTTGGCGGCGGTATGCGCTCTCAGAGTGCTCTAGTATTGTGTAGTAAACTTGCCGGCAGTATTGCCAACTAACTTTGTTAATTTTTGGACGTTTGTTTCAATTTGAAAGATTTTTTTCGTTGTTGGCGTGCTAGGAATATCACTCCCATTCTCAGAAGACCAGTGTTGACAAATGCAGCTAAATATCGACTTAACGTCAATTTGGTCAAAGGTATTCCAGAAGCTGATGGCTTGAAAATTTGAACTTTTCGCTATAGTTATTGGACTGCTGGCTTCCCGTCAGTTCGCATGCAGAGAGGAATCGTTTGCTGTGACGCTCTGGTTTTACGTTACACTACAGACAGTCAGCGCAAGATTGTCGTTCTGAAGTTTACTTTGTTCAGTTGGATTTTGGTGCAACGTTCAATCTGCAGAACTTTAATGGGTACAATGTTCTTTAGTCTGTTCATAACACCACACCCCCTGGCCACCCTACCAACCACGATCCCCATGTTGGCACGGAAAGACAGTTAATCGTCTTGGGAATTTTACTTGAGAAACCGGTAGAATTTCCTGATGTCCTATGATTATGTTGAGGCAGAAAGTTTTGTCGCGATTAGAAAATATCATATAGTTTGATTTTGCCACGTTTAAAGAGAGTCTATTGGCATATGACCAGGTGTACACGTTGAATAATTCGTTATTTACTGTTTGCACAACGGTTTGCAAATTATCACCTACAGCGAACACAGTCGTGTTATCTGCATAATACACAAAACTCGAAAGGGTGGATGAGAACTGCATAATTATCATTTATGTGTAAAGAGGAAACAACAATGGACCCAAGGTGGATCCCTGGGAAACACCAACAGTGATAGGTCATGTTTGGGATATAGCGGAGTTGACACTAACGTACTGTTGTCTGTTTGGAAGATACAAGCGAAACAGCTTCTGGCTACTTATACCCAACCTGTACAAATTATCAATGAGTATGTTGTGGTTTACCTAATCGAATGCATTGGAAAAGTCGAGAAATGATGCCAATAGATATTGCTTATGGCTTTAAACACAGTACAATTGGTCACAAAATTGCAATAACGCGTTGTCAGGGTATTGTGAGCGGACGGTCTCGTATAGCTCTCGTGGGCCTTCCGGCTTGAGTGAATCGGCCTCCTTTGACTGGCCGTGGCAGTATGATGCCTGTGCAGGCGGGTCCTGGCATCGTTCGCAGGCCTTCCGACTTGCTAAGCGGCCTTAGACTGTTGTTGGCAGTAGAGGCTAGCTGCTTTGGCTAGCGTGGGGCTCTCTCCTTAAGCGCCAAACTATGGCAGAGACTGGAAAAACCGAAGGGGGCGTCGCCATTTGTTTCTGCTAAGGCTTTAACGGAGAGATCCTAGAAAGACCTGGTAGTGCTATCTGCGCCGTGTACAGTATAGTCCACTAAGGCTAGCCAGTTCGTAACCAGGACCATTCGCTAAACTGTCAGGGTGGTTTTCCTGACAAGTAACCAACTCAGGCCTTACCTGTCCTTCCAGAAAAACATACCGTGCCTCCAAAGTTTAAGCACTAACAAAGCAAATATTACATAGTTCTACCTCAGGCTATTATAGAAAATTCAGATGGTATACCGGCTCAAACATGACACAACAGACGATAAAATACAAGATATTTACTTAATTCTATACACTACAGTAGGTTTGCAGACAAACAGATATAAATTTCATAAAATACTAGATCAACTTACACGTACGAACATTTGTCTCTTTCCTATACAGTGGACAACACTAAACAAACATGAGCGTGAAATATGAATTCAAACCGTGATTTAACTAAGTTACAAGCGTGCGCGGCGCGATTTGAGGCGCAGTGCACCTAGCAGGCACTAGGCCGACTGAGCGCCGTTAGGGGCAACTATGCTATTTTGCTATTTCGGTGAGTGGCGTCCAGGTGCGGCCTGCCACGCGTTTGAGGTGGATCGTGTGCCTTTAAAGCCAAACTGTACATTGAAAAGTTTATCAAACCTTACTAGGTTTTTGCTGACTCACTGACACATAGATCGCTGAAAAAATTTATCAAGAATTTGAAGGATGAGTCGCTGTGCAGAATTTCGTCAGTGTGCTGTGATCCAGACCCTTTATCTGTCGGTACGATGGGTTTTCAATTTCGGTATTTTTTTTTCAACCTAAAACCAGCCTATATACAAACTTAAAAGCGTAGAATTCGATAGAGAGGCCACAATTTGGCGCTCGAGGCCGCTTATCCTCGTGATTAAAGGAAATTCACTCCGCCTAAACTGTTACTCTGAAATAAATTTATATATACAAACATGTATGTATATACAGGACCTTGCCGGAGTCCGTGCGGTGGCTGGTGTCCCAGAACAGGGTGGAGGAAGCCATTGCCATTATACAGAAATTGGCCGATACCAACGGCAAGGAGTTGCCGCAGGAGCAGCTCGCCTTCCTCAAGGAGCGCGTAAGTTCAGAATGCAACGGGTCTCTTTCTTTACTCCTCTTGGAATGCATGTTACGTACGGAATTCAAAACGGTTTGACAACAGTGTAATAACAATAAAATTACATGAGTTACGTATTAATCGTTATATTTACGCTTTTGTAATTTACTCTCCTTCCCGGCAGCACACTTCTAGAGCCGTTTTTTTTCCAATGGACAAAGCACTCAGAATACTTACATGCAGGAAGTTACAAATTTGAACGCTGAATTTCTATTTCTGGTAGGAACCTGTTCCTTTAGGACCTTATAAAATGGATCCTAACTGTAGTTCTGAGTCACGCCTTATATAGTTGTACATTAGGGCGGCGCTTGACAGGGTAAACCAAAAAGCTACACTGTACAAACTAGAGTCACTTGGTGTGGATGGTAAGGTACTGTCAATTATTCGTGATGTTTCTGAGCAAACACAGTGTGTGTCTGTTGATGGATGTGAGTGCTCAGTCTAACTGGTGTCCAGTGTTACTCAGGGTAGCGTAATTGGGCCCGCTAGGAACATGCTCTGTTCACTAGAAGGCATGATGATCAATTTTACTGACGATTCAACTTTGATGACAGATTTACCAGCTCCCATCATGCGTAATGCTGTCACCCAGTCTCAAACTAGGGTCTTTTAGCGCATTAGAGATTGGTGCTCGGCCTGGAGTATGACGCTGAATGGCAGTCCGACGAAGTCTATGAAACTTAGTCGATCTCGGACACTTGCCTGTGTTAGAGTGTTGCTCACCGGTCTAGGCATCGGCTGCTGACAGTCATTTGCGTCTACTGGAAAGACTTGTTACCTCAGCCACCAGGTTGTGCACAGAGAGCGTTCTGAATCTCTTCTTTTGGAGAGGAGTGACCGGACTTTGAATGTTTAATAAGGTTTACCACAATTGGAGAAATTGGTTATAATCTGCTGTACCTGCCCTCAAGGTCTTTAGGAGAATTACACGAGCTGCTGTAGTTGCGCACTACTTTACTTTGAAGACTGCTTGGTAACTCGGTGTTGCCTTCCCTGGGCCGTTTCAGTTTGAAATTCATTGCTGGCAACAGCTTAAGATCGTGTCAGCCTGCAAGCATTTTAGTCACTTATGCTTTCTGTTGGACTTTCCTTGGTAGCATTTCTGACTTCCCGGTGGTGTATTATTATTACTTGTATAATGCTTCATTTGGGTACCCTTCCTGTCCGGGGTGGCCCTAGCATGAATTTCAATAACAGAGAACTTCAGGTCATGTTTCCTTACCAAACAGCAGGCTATGACATATTTAATATAAGTAAACGAACTTTCATGTCTTTCATTCTTATCTTATGATCTGTTGATATACATAAGTATGTAAACATTTAAGTTATGCATTCATGCTAATCAATGCATGGTGTATTAATGTACCTATGTCTAGAGACATCCAAGTCACTTATTCGTGCCAAACATCTACACGATCAGTTAGAGCTGAAGACCAAGTCTGGGTCACACGGATTCGCGACAGCTAACTCCACAAGCTTGGTAAACCAAGTACCTCATGACGTCACTGACACGGCTGAGGGCAGCGAAGAAGCTCTGAAGATGAATAGGCATGGGGAAAAGAAGAAAAAGACAGTCATTGACTTGCTGAAGACTCCAAACCTGCGAAAACGAGCGCTTAACTTTTTCTTCAGTTGGTAAGTTGATTTCAGTTATATTTGAGGATATTCCAATGTAGAAACTTACACTTTTCTTCCTCATTACTGCGACATGCTACTATGCTACTTGTCTCTTTTTTCAACTTATTTAAAATTTACTGATTAGGTCAATAATGGTACACCAATAATATCAGTAACAATTCCATAGCTTTATCGAAGATTCATCCCACGAACTGTGTACCGAGTAGCATGCTTACGCTTGCAGCTCACAGTCTTTGTATCGCTGGTTCGATGCCAATCCATGCACGAGAGCTCTTCGCTGGTCTAGGTGTGCTGATTCGGCAGTTGAGTGCATGCACTGGGCCGTGGTGGAACTTGCCTTCCTCAGAGAGGACGGGGCTGGGGTGTCGCGGGTCATTTGAATCTTCCGTCAAATTGGCGCCATAGTGCTTGATGACCCGTGATCGACTGCAGCCGCACTTACATCTCTGTGGCCAGTTGGCCTATATCCGGGACACAAACCAGTGCATGTGGATTTACCCAGTTGAGGGTGCGGTCGCAGTTGACTTTACCTTTACCTTTATATCGGTCACAAATAACACTGTTGTATTTCCCTTCAAGGCATGTTGTAGATTCAATCTTGTTAGCAAATTACACTACAAATTGGATGCTGAAATTAATTACTTTAAAACGAAATCAGCGCCTTAGAGTGTATGTATACGTCATTTCCTTGGTGTTTTTTTTTTTCTCTCTCTCTCTCTCTTGTTCTTTCTGCTCCTACTGATATAACCTTTCCTTGCTGCATGTTCATCTTTTCTACATAACTAGCTGATAGTTGTGATCCAATGTCCAGTATCCTTTATTAGCTCAACATGTTATACGTTGCCTCTTTCTTGCTCTCTTTGACTCACACGACCCCTTTAGATAAGGCTCAGACAGGTTCCCTACGAAGGTTGTTCGGTAATACGTACTTATTTCAGGTTTTATTTGCATAAGTGTATTGTTTATTTCTTGGAAAATACTCACAGAATCCGTAGTACTAGAGTACTGTCAGACTGTTTGTTTATTTGTTTGTTTAGAGCCTTTCAAATCCCGTATCTTTTATTCCAGGATATGAATCTGGGGACGGCTTATTAATTACCTACTACGGCATGGTCTTGCATGAGCGTGTTCGTAAACGTTAAAAGATAATAGCGGCAATGCCTCTTGCCAGCGCCATGAACTTGTATGCTGTGAATATTTGATCTTGCAGGCAACAAGTTGAATTTGCTTTTGAACAGTCCTCTGAAGACTGGGAAAAAAGAGAAGAA
The DNA here is from genome assembly GCA_001587735.2 of Parhyale hawaiensis. Taxonomy (NCBI): domain Eukaryota; kingdom Metazoa; phylum Arthropoda; class Malacostraca; order Amphipoda; family Hyalidae; genus Parhyale; species Parhyale hawaiensis. The sequence goes on along the minus strand of LQNS02276930.1, from coordinate 4,146,353 downwards.
GCAAGGCCTTGGAGTAATGGTAAAATGTTTTCAACTAATATATCAAATCAAACTTATCCAAAATGTTCCTCGAAGGCTAGTTTCCGATAACAGTTCTGTAATATTTGGCTGTTTTTTCATATGTTTAAAGTAAAATATAGTCCTTTTGCTACGACTCGTAAATATTATTTGTTAAATTTCTTCTATGCGTACCAATAATTAAATTTTAGCTCACAGGTTTTCTTGCAATACTCTTTTATTGGTTTAAAAAAGAAACACCCTTTGTTTCCTAGCTTTTCCGAGACCGTCAGGTGGCAAAACTGAAAAAACTATTTGAGTGTCCTGGATACGCGCTTACATTCAAATAATTTTAGTGCGTAACTCTAGGACAGGTAACACATTTTTATTTACAGTTACATGTACATAAGCTCTCCTCTATTGTTTTGAAGCATAATTGTCCATGATATGGACTTTAATGGACACTCGCGCTGAGACGTAGAGTAAGTTCTGGTGGGTCCTCAATTTGAGCTATGCGAATCTATTTCGACGTGTCCTTACCTACAGATAGAAACATTAGCATCGTCACTTTGAATCGTGTTGCAGGTGTTAGAAGCAGCCCAATTATATTAAATCAACCAAAATATCCATATTACTGAGTAAGATGGAGTTATTGGAAGTCTCGCTGGCTTTGCATTGAATATAAACACCTGGAACTTCAATCAACGAGTCAATGTCATGACACCTATCTGGAAATTCAGCAAAGTCAAGTCTCGATCGCTTAATTTTGTGTCCAGTCGAACGCAACTTTAAAATATTTGATCATATAGACAGGAGCTTTACAGCTGATCGAGAGCTTTCTTACTAACCCACCACAATCAGAAATTAATTGTGACGCGGAGGAGTGTCACAGCCCTATCCTCCAGCAACATTTTCCAGTCGTAGAATTCACAAGTTCTTGATGATCTTAGAATCCTTGCATCACTATTGATTTACGAGCTGATAGTGCCATTCGTGTTTGCAGGTGTAGGCTGAGTGTATCTATTTATTCTCATTGTACGTGGCCACCAATATTAATTTTGTGACTGGGCCTAATTACTAGGTTGAATTTTGGCTACTTTGTTTGTACTCGTATGCTTGTAAGCATATTTTGTGAACCCATTGTGTTCTTAATAGAAGCTAAATATTATTATTATTAACCTGGATGAAATGCTGTTTTTATTTCCACTGAAAAACGCTCCTGCGTTTGAATATCTTAACTTGCCTGCAACTATTAAGATAATCAGTAGTATACGAGTCATATTTGATCATGACATTGTATGTTCTGAGATGTGGACAATGATCCGAAAAATTCAATTTTATATCGATTGCCTTTACTTCAATTTTTGTTTTCAGAAATAAATTAGCCTATTACGAAAGCTGATGTTTGTGTGCACTGGAATCATAAATAATGTTCATACTTTTCACGAAAATGGTAAACCTGAATAATAATGTCAATGTTTCCAACATGTTTCCGACAGGGCTGTGGTAACATTCATGTACTTCGGACTATCGTCCAACTCTGTCAACATCGGCGGCAACCTCTTCATCAATTTTATTCTCTTGATGCTAATTGAAGTTCCATCTGCAGTATTTACGTGGCTGGCTCTTGACAGGTGAGTTGATGACACAAGTCTGTAAGTTTATTCTGTTTGTGGGATTGCTACTAATTCACCACTGGAAGTTGAATCCAAGGTGATGCATCTCCACGCAATTCCACTTCAGATTTCGGTGCGGCGATAACAAGGCTCCGGCTTGCTCAGTGGTATACAAGCAGAAACTCGGGGGCGGCGGAACGTGAGGAATATTCGACTCCAAATTGAGCTGCAACTACCACCCCTCCTCCGCCGGCGTAACAAGCGTGTGTAGAGCGGTGGCAATAAGTACATCTAAGACACCCCCTAAACTACTTATAACTTTTTAGTTATGCTTGAGATTTATCACACACAGATACATTGATACAATACAAGCAGCGTTTGGTGTCGTTCGGGTTACTTATCAGTGTATGGTTGTAATCAGTTTCATGATAAATTACCAAAAAAATTATGAATAGAAGAAAAGTTTTAAGGGAGGAAATAAGTGTACGACACTTTTGATTATCTGAATTTATAAGAAAATTATCCCACATTTAGTGTTTGCAGGAATTTCTTTGAAATTGTAATTATGCAACACACCTGTTCTGGATTGAGCCAATGAGAATTATTTTTAGAGTTTCCATTGGAGTTTATAGAAGTGGGAAGCGGTAAAATTTCCACTGAAACGGCATCGGTAAAGCGGTAACGGATTTCCAAAGTTCTGGTCTCAGTAAAGCGGTAATTTTGCCAAACATTTACTAGCGGTGTCGGAAAGCGGTAGCGATAATCCAATTATAAAGTTTTGAAAAGCGGCATTGGTATTTTGAAACGGCAAAACGCAAAATTAGCCTGAATTACCTAAAAAAAATTCATTGTTACCTTAAACAAGTTTTAAAAAATCTTCTGATGTGAGAAAAAAGTTTCATTTCAGTGCAAAATCTTGCATTCTCAACTAATATAAAAACAATATTTTGATTTATTTTACACAAACAGTCCACCATGTAAATAAACATAGTAAATTCTCAAACTAAATAGATCAGTGCAAATTTCAGACTATTGAGTTAAGTCACTAGCAGATATAGTTGGAGTTTACTAGTTTAGTTGAAGTGTTAAGTGCTTGTAAATTTTACACACACAAAAAAAAAATTACGGTAAGCCTATGCGGAATGAGATTAACTAGCGGGGCCCGTGGAAGTTCCACGGTTAAGTGTTTTCACTTACATAGTTTGACCTAAGGCAGCGCTTCAAATTTAGCTCACCCCGTCTTAACTACCGTTGTATGAGCCGCTTAACCCTGTCCCCCGCTAACACACTCGACGTGTAATGCACGTTGATTTGTGGACTCCAGTTAACGTTGGTAGCACGTCGTATCACAACATGCTGAGCTCGTCGTCAGTACCTTGTGCTTTGCGGTCCCTAAGTACTTTGATATAGCGTGCTGGACGCACCCCTAGCATATGATACGAGGTGCTAAAGACGTGTCCAGCACGTTGCTGACATGTGATACGACGCGCTAACAACGTTATCTAGAGCCGAATTAACATGCCAAGTAGTTATAGACGATATCAAAACGTTGTCAGCACGTTGTCTCACAACGTGCTGACAACTTTATCTAAAGTCCACGAATGACCTCGGGCCGGATGCACAAACGCCTTGTAAAGTTAGGGTAACGTAAACTGTACAGTTCCTTGAAGAAGTACCGATATCGCAGCTCAGATTTTGTCACTTTTTTTCACTGATCTTCACAAAGTATTGATCAAAGTATTTTGAACCTCCCAATGATGCATAGCTAAATAATAGACAGACTTAGATATTGAATCGAAAGACAAAAATGAAAAACTTCAGCATTTACATGGTTACATTCTTACCTGCAGCTGTACAGTTACGATGTTTGTAATTTTACAAGGTGTTTGAGCATCCTTACACCTGGCTACCTAGCTTACACCTCTTGCACCTCATCTCACCTCTCCTATTAGTCTGACGTCACCTGAGAATCTCTCATTTGTTCTGCCAGCAAAGCGACCACTCAACTAGTTCGACTACGTAAACGTGGCCATGACGCCAGCATGACGTCTATGAACATTGTTCTCTAATTCTTAGAGTATCTATCGTTGTCTTTTGTACTGCTCCTAATTAGGAGCGATAGTTGAAAGTTCGCCATTGGTACTCGCTGTAGTTTAAAAATTGCAGTAGCGGCTGAGACTGTCAACAAATTTAGTTTTGATGCTACTAAATGTTATGCATGCTGAAGCCGTGCCGCGGCAATGTAAAGGAATTAATCGAGTTGGCTCTTGGCTGCTAGGCCGAACTACATTGATTAAATTGGAGACGGGTTTATGACCTGCAACTGTTACTGAATCTTGGCCAGCGCGTCAGGTGTGTAATGATATTTGTACTTGGTAGTCTCGTAGCAATCTATAGCCTTATATGTATGGAACGTCTACAAATGATGCCCAGATAGCGTTCTGCAGGAATACCATTGATGATATGCAAGAAAAAAAACACGGAATAACTTGACAGTGGACCTGATCGACCAGAATGAACGTCAGACGTGGAATCACAAAATAAACGATATGAAAATACAGATGGAAGAATTTTAGCTGGTCTTGTGAATACTCGTCTAACAGTATCGTTTCGCTAGCACGTCAGGTTTTTAGATATTCGTTTACAGTAAGTTAATATTTAAAAGAACCCTACTTTTTTCGAAGAATTTTACGCCACTATTCTAGTAAATAGTTCTATTCATGAAATCCAGCAGTATAACTATCCCAACCATTGGAGATATTAATGTATGCATCTGAAGTTTCTAAAACTGGAGGATGCTTGAATGACTGATCATCACCGATCTTGCCAAACCAATTTTTACCAACAGAATTTTCCAGAATGATATTGCTTTGTGTTACTAAAAGCACAATATCTTGTTTAAAATGTTAACTTTTAAAATAAAAATTTCAACTTTTAAAATAAAAATTTCGTTTTAGAAACACTGGAGAGCATTACCTTTATAAATTACTCTGCATCTAAGGTTTCCATTTTAGCTTAACAAGGCTGATAGTCATAAAAAGCTAACACCCTTTGCACTGTGCATACTTAAGTTTATTTTTGTATCAAAAAAGTACCGTCCCAAAAACCAACACGCCTTACCGTGTACTGAACGGAAGTGAGTGTCTCAAACAGTACAGCATTTTCGGGTTTTTCTGTCGGGACAGCAGACTGATTCTGGCACGGTACTTGTCTCATCATACGAGATCACAAACTTTTATCTAAAGAAGTCAATTCTCGAAAAAGTCTTTGCTTACATATTACCCGTGTGGCGACGCAAGTAGCTACTAGCTACTGAGTAGCCATATCATGTATCGGAAACCTATTGGGCATGAAAGTACACCTGAATCAGCAAAAGATCGTTTATCAGAGTAAGCAGGAGTTGCGCTATTCTAAAGTCAATATTTGACCTTGATTTTAGATCTGTAACTGAAATTTCGCTAGCACGTCAGGTTTTTAGATATTCGTACTAGCTATGCTCGTAGGACTAACATTACAGGACTCATTTGAAAATCATCCCAGTGGGCGTTCGGTAGGAATAGCACTGATGAAGCACACGAAACAGGCCGTGATTGCTTGAGAGTTTGACGTGATAGACAAAAATGGTTATCAGATTTGGAATCACAAGGTAGAACTGTTGATAATACAGTTGAAATAATGTCGACAACAAATTGCTGTTGCCCACTGTTATTACAATTTTTTCGTTTCCATTTACGACCTAAAAAGTTGAGCAAATTTCAACCAATAACCAATAGTGGTGCCAGAAATAAGCACACTTCTGGCATCACTGGTATTCAAAATGAAGGAACGCTGACAATACCAAGTCAATTTCCCACCAACTCTCGTCTGTTGCTACCCAGAACAACGAGGACTTCTAGATTGGCAGGAAACAGTCCATTGTCCGGCAGAGACTAAGACGTAAAACTTCCCATTAATAACTGCCTTGACAAAAAAATACCACTCTTACTTTGCTCAATTGCCGACAGACGCTCCTACCGCTCCTGACTATCATAATCCAACCAAAACTAGTGTCAACGCTCGCATCAAATTCCTATTTGGCTACATTTAGAGCATGGCGAATAAATAAACGAGCTATAAGTTATAGCAGCTACTCTTGATAACGTTCTTTGTTCTCAATTAAATGTGAATGAACCTTTCAAAGAAACACCTAGAAGGTGAAGTTGCATAGACAGACCCACAGATGCTGGATAGGGAGGGGTTTCAATCATATATGCATATCAAAGAACACGAAATGCCCCTTTTTAAAGTATTCTTGGCAACTAAAGATCAAAAATTTATCACCACAACGCTTGCCCTAAAATTCGGCTGGCATTACTATGTAATAATTCAGTAGTCAGACCAGGTAATCTTTCTCCCTGTGGTCTGAGGGAAACGGCTCCCGTCATCACTGTACCATTGAAAAGGTGTAAAAAAAAAAACAGCGCAGAGTAACACATTGCCGTCATGCACGACGTTGCACTTCTCCGTACCTGTGCCCATACAGAAGCACCGCAGACACAGCTGCTATGTTGCAACAAACAAAGCTGAAGCAATGCACTGTGCTGCCATCACCGACATGTAGTGCTGGCAAGTCACGAAAGAGATATTCACCCATCGCTTTTTTTTTTGCCGTTTCCACGCTCTCCCTGCGCCCTTTAGGCGTCTAGATCCACGCCAACGGCATAAAGCCTACAGCTCCTTCCAAAATTTTCAAGCTCGGATACGATGACACATTCACATAAAATAGAAATTCCAAAGCAGAGTAACAAAACTGACACCTCAGCTGCGAAACAAGCCATACAAGTATCGCCTACAAGCAGTGCGACTTATTTCTCTCGAGCAAATCAACTTATTGGGATCTGATAGTAACATTCATGTACTTGAATGGCTTTAACAGCGTTCCTAAAACGGGATATTTTGACAGAGACGTCAATGGTCTGCTGCGGAAAACGACCGAATCCTGGAACACAAAGATCAAAGAACTATTCTCAGCCAGCGGTTTTTTCGACATTCATAGTACACATTTGGAATAGACTCACCTCCGAAGTTGTCGGTGCAGAAACAGTGCATGCATTGGAACATCATCTTGAGAAACATTGAGAGAAATTCCCTCTATAGCTACGAGCTCCTCTCCAGCAGTCATTAGATCCAACCGGCCAATGCTCCAGAGGCCGCGGTGATCTTTTATGTCCCAACTAAGTTAACCTTTCGGAGCTCCTCTAATCTGCAGTAATCAATCGCACGTGCATGATCAACTCCTTGGCTCAGTTTATGCTCTTCTTACCTTTCTCAGATATCTTACTGATATTAAGATAATTGCAATAGCTCATAGAGAGCAGCAGCGTACGTCCCGGATGCTCTCTGACACTGGACCTGTTGCCATGACAGGTTTCCTGTCCTTTCTTTCTTCGTGTTCTTAAATCACGAAGAACTTTGTGAGTAGAGAGGCTTGCATTTGCAACGGTGACCAGAATTCAGTGGCATATTCTAAATGCGAGCGCACTAGTGAGAAAGGAGTGATTATGTACTTGAATTTGTACTCAAAATTTCTGGTAATGAATCCCAGTACTACTACTTACCATGGTTAATACCAGTGATCAACAATATTATTAGACGCTTATGTCCACAGAAGTTGCCATTAATAGTAATTGCTGGCCGTAAAAATATTATGTGTTTGCAGGATGGGCAGGAAAGGAACCCTCATGTTTGTCTTCTTACTGGGTGGCATCTCGTGTATACTGGCCGGCACCATACCCAGAGGTGGGTCACAGCACAACATACAGCCCTCAGACGATCGGCTGTGTCTAAACCAATCGTGCTCACAACACTAGAGTCCTTCCACATTCAGAAACAAGACCCAGACTAAACATTATGACTTCAGCTGTACCGCTTCACCCTGTGCACAACTAGCCCCATATCAGCTGACTGTATAGGAGCTGACGTCCAGCCCCTCCACGCAGCTTTGTTCATTCGCTTTTTAGACTTCTCCCAGATAACATCTAGGCTCCCCTCTCTACATTGGAAATAAGGAAGATTTTTATTCATAGGTTTATAGGTTAGAATTTTAACTTTGTGATGATGGGAGATTTCTTTCCCGAAACGCTAAATTTTATTCATTAGTCGACATCATATTTATTACTATGAACATTGTTTAAATCCTTCTTTAAAAGCTCTGAGTCAGGACTTATAAGATTAAACTAAGATTAATTGCAAGAAATAAATATATTTTCGACTAGCCATACAATATAAGTTTTTGGGAATGCATATCTTAAATCATCAAACAATTAAATTTTGTCCAGCCATCACCCATCATAGCCAATAAAAATTTTCATTTCAATCACAGCTAGAGGGGAGCACAGATGTTATCAGGGGCAGTCTAAAACGCGACTAAATAAAAGCTACTTGAAGGGGCCGGTTGTCAGTGACATTTCAGCTAGAGGATGTGGGGTACGGTAGTTGTGGATTGTGCGAAGCGGTACAGCCGAGAACATAATGTTAAGGCTGGATTTTATTCTATGGATGTAGAGCAACTATAATGTTGTGAGCTCAGTAGTGGTGGAAAAGTTTATGATAGATTAATCATTCTTGCTGAAAGAATGGTTGTTTTGCTTTGCATGAAGACGAGAAGCTGAATGTATATGTATCGTATCAGTGCACAAACGTTCACAGCTCACGCTCCATGTATTGCACGTTTGAGGCCAGGGCAGGCACGCAAGCTCTTTGCTAATCTAGGTGTGCTGACTAGGTAGTGGTGGGCGTGCAGAGCACCGTGGGGATACTTGCTTTCCTCAGAAATGAGGGGGTAATAGCGCGAGTGATTTGAACCTTCCTCTAAACTGGCAGCATTGTTTTTGATGACCCCCGTGGTTGGTTGCAGCCGCACATACTCCTATGGAACCAGTGGGTCTATATCCACAGGACAAACCGGTGCATGTGGATTTCTCAGTTGAGGGTGCGGTCAAGTTAACTCTACCTTTGGTAAATCGATTCTACTGGATACAGCTAAATATTGATCGATACGGGCTGTTTAATGTTGCCCAGTGTTACTTACCTATGATGCAAGCATTACAGCCTCTACACTGACATTTGTAGGTAACACATGACAGGTGAGGTGCGGAAGGCTAGTCTTTCAATTGAAACTATGATCCTATGGTAAACGTGTTTCATAGGAAAATTTAAAGTTTATATGTGGGTAAGCTTCAGAGAGGAAAGATTTCAAAGCATTTACCATACTAACAGAGGCCTCGTTGTACTAGCGAAATGAGTGAAAGATATCTAATTTACGGACAAAAGGTTCAACAGTACGGGGATCGAATAGTTTGTTCAGAAACTTTTTGCAATAATGATCTAAAAAGTAGTGCGATTAGCGTTATTTTTGCAAAAAAATTCCGAGGAAGTCAATTTCGACTAAAAATGTAAAGTAAGATGAAAAAAGATGTAATGACCGAAATGGTATAATTTTTATTTCATTAATTTCAAATGGGTCGCAGCAGTGACTGAAAAAACTTGTCCCAAGACCTGAAAATATGAAATTTCAATAAACTACAGTGGTCCGTGTTGAGTCTTAATTAGTTATTAGAATGTAGGGAAAAGCTAATGAATTATTAAATTGGTTCTCAGCTTCCTCTGACTGCCCATGCACTGACATCCGGTCTCTCCATATAGTTTAGTTCATTGAACGCGTTTTAGACTTCCCCTGATAACATCCTTGCTCCCCCCAAATTGTGATTCAAATAAAAAAAGTTTCTTTGCTAAGATAGGTAACAGGTAAACAAAATTTAACTCTCTGATGAAGGGAGATATTCCTGAAAATTAGATTTTATAATAAGAAGTTAACATTATATTTATCATCTAGAGTTACAAATTCATCGTTGTCCTTTTTGTCTCAACAGTTTTGGCATTGTTCATATCTAGATCAACTCACCTGACTCTCTGCAAAAAAAAAATATATATATATCAACATTGCTCAACTCCTTCTCCCTCTTTTAGGTGGACAGAAAAACAAATATACAAAGAAATAACTAAGAACTCAACCAAAAAATCATCACCGCTCTTTGCGTCGCCCGGGGATGATAATCATCAGGTAAAGGAAGGTAGAAGGTTACAAGTCAGGAAGAAGTGGTAAAAAAAGGGATACATGTAATTCAGGATATGATTTTTTTTTTTGTGATACAGACTACAAACGTACTAAATTTAATTCCCCTCTCACTGAACAGAGCAGGAGGTAGCGGTGATAGTGCTGAGCCTGGTTGGAAAGTTTGGAGCAACTGGAGCCTTCATAGTTGTGTTCTTCTACGCTGGCGAGGTCTTCCCTACGAACTACCGCGGTGTAGGGCTCGGCAGTTGCTCTATGTTTGCCCGCGTGGGGGGCATCCTGGCCCCCCTCATTGTTGAGATAGTAAGTCCTTACATTTATACGTAAATATATAGATATATAATTAAAATAAACGTAATTATGTAAGTGCTCATTGAAATGTTACAAGAAACTAATCGAAATGCTACACGGTACACAAGAGAATGTAATTTATTTCAAGGTTATAAACATATGGCAAGCAGCAGTGGTCTGAGATTGAAGACATTATAACACCCCATTACTTAGCCTCCGTTAGACAACAGCGTGCGCTGCCAGGACCGATAGGGAAAACTTTCAGTTATCAGTGATAGGCACAAAATACATTGATGTATTTAAAAAAATACTAATTACTAAATACATTGTCAAAGTGTAATTGAATACTAAATACTATTTTCATTTTTTAAATGTATTTAAATAGTAATTGCTAATTGCATCATATATATCCAAGTACTTTAATAAATACATAACCTATTTTGCAATATTTACAGTGATTATGGATTGATAATATAAATAGTACTTTAACTTTTCGCTCTTATTTCGAAAACAGTAGTAAGTTACATAGACCTGAGCTCGGGACTTAGTACAGTCTAGAAGAATAGCAAACCTTTCCGATGGGATGGTAAGATAACAATAAAATATATATTTTCATGGCTATGTAATTCAAGAAAAGGGTTGCTTATGGTGATCTAATAACTAATGCACTGTCCCGTTCACTCCGCAGTTCTCGAGGCAACCTGCTGTAGCGCCGGTATTATTCGGGGTACTAGCCTGTGCTAGTGGACTGCTGGTGGTGTTCCTCCCTGAGACCACAGGGGCTCGACTCCCTCAGACCCTGGAGGAGAGTGAGGAGTTCGGCAGGTGAGACATAAGTTAATTTCTTTGCATTGTTGTTGCATTTACATACTTCACCATGTAGGTAGGTAGGTATGCGCCCGATATTTTCATGTATTAGATTAGATTAAATAGGCGGCAGTAGACGAACCAAAAGGCCCATTCCCAAAGAGACACCCGGACTTACACCCCGGCCCTCTATGAGCTATTGCCATTATGTTAGTAGGATGTAGAGGAATGGAGAAACGAGGGGAGAAAAATGGAAGATGAAAGAGAAAAAAGAAATGAGAAATAAAAAAGAAGGGGGAGAAGAATCTACGCCAAAGCAATGGTCATGAATGCCCGCAAGCAGGATCGAAGGCCGCTGATATGCAGAGCTTAGTTATATAGATGGAGCGGAAGTGAGAAGAAGTCAGCTTAAAATGGCCTGGGAAGCTTTGGCCGTTAAGTGCTTGCGA
>LQNS02276930.1:4012590-4035204 GCA_001587735.2 Parhyale hawaiensis | reverse complement strand
ATAGACCAGCGGTCAGCGGTTACGTGCACTGTGGAGATAATTCGCTGCTGGCTCTCTCTTTGGTTGCAAACTGCGGCACCACAGAAGACACCCAGCAGAGTGACTCCACACACGTGAGGTGATGTGCGCAACGCCACCTGGACTTCTTCCGAAGACTCTCAAGGTAACTCAAGGTAAGGTAAGGTATCCAGGATACGAACCCGGGAATTCCCGGGTTATTAGTAAAGGCCTGGTCACGGGCCTTTGTGAACTTGGTTGCTTTTGTGCACTCGGTGGACTTTGCGGACTTAGTGGACTTGGTGGACTTTACGGACTTTGTGGACTTGGTAGACTTGGTGGACTTGGTAGACTTGGTGGACTTAATGGGCTTTGTGGACTTGATGGACTTTGTGGACTTGGTGGACTTTGTGGACTTGGTAGACTTGGTGGACTTGGTAGACTTGGTGGACTTGGTGGACTTTACGGACTTTGTGGACTTGGTAGACTTGGTGGACTTTGTGGACTTGGTGAACTTCGTAGACTTTTGAATTTTGAAGTATTGTGAACTTTTTCGAGGGGATGGTTAGATGTTTTACAATACATATTTTCATGACTTTTTCAATAAAAGGGTTGCGTTTGGTGCACTAGTGCTAAATAATACATTACTCATCGAAAGCGCTTAAAATACTGGATAATTCGTAATATTCGAAAGTAGGGAACACTTTTCATAAAATTTGAGAGAGGTCCACAAAATGACGTTTCTAAAAGTAGAGAGCGTAGAAGTCAAGACAATTAAAGTCGAGAGTTGCGGTGTACACACTACTAGCTGTAGCGGTGTTTTCGAAGACATAGCAACACATACATAAGATTAGTTTGGAGAATACGCTCAAAATGACTGTCAAGTAAATGAATTTTCAAAATACTCAACAATATTGTTCCCCATACGCAGTGCAAAAGTGTTTGAACACTTTGTTTTGTCCACAAAAATGTTGATAAAATGTTTGCCGTTAAGTCATTTTGCTCCACAAGTATCAATGCTGTAGTAAAATTTCATATTTCGTTTTGGTGAGTTTGAATTCTGGAAAGCTTTGGGCTTTTCTAATATGTATAAAGAAGCAACAAAAACTTTTAGGACGCCTTATTTATTTGTTTTGCGAGCGAGGAACTGCAGACTTCAGGGTGAACCTGCTTTAATCGCAGCCTTCATCGTGCGAAAATACCCACCAAGTCGAAAACAGGCGAAAACGCACAAAGCCGCTATTTGACGATGAAAATTCGCAGAGATCTAGGAGAATATAACAGTGTAGACGAATTTTTACGATAGTCTAAACGGGAGTTAGGGAAGACACAAACAGGCCGTTATTCTGTATTTATGCAAGAAAATATCGCGTGAATGATGACGTAACAGTCATTGTTTTGTTGTTTTCATCATAAGTTGGTGTACTGGATACGAGTGTTATCTTTACAGCTCGTGTCGAGCCAAACTGCATCGCTGCTTGAATGACTAGAAAACTTTGAACCTACAATGCCAAGACATAAGTATTTGCACAACTCTATTTTTTATGTATTTTAAAAAATTTAGGGACTGCTTTAGGATAATTAATACAGGAAGTTTATACAGCATACATATAATAGAATATTTAAACAGAACAGTCAAATGTGAACTTGTAACAAGAAAATTTAACACAAGCAAAAGTAATGAGGGACAAAAGTATTTGACCAAAAAAAATTAAGACATTAGTACTTGGTGGCGTGACCTTTATTGGCAATAACAGCATGGAGACGATTGTTATAGCTGGGAATTAACTTTTCACATTCACTTGATGGTATTTTGGGGAGCATATGTGTGGTCGGGAGGAGGTCTAAAAGGCAAATTAGCGGAGCTACGTGGAGAGGCTGGATATCAGCTCTTGTACAGTCGGCTGATGTGAGTCTACTGGTGAACTGTATGAAGCGGTACAGCTGAGGTCATAATGTTAAGGTTAGGTCTGTTCCTAACTCGGAATGAATAAATAAAAAATAATTTTAGGTAGATTGTAGACATTTCTGAAGATGGGATTTGTCCGTCCCGAAACATTATGACTTCTCAATCATAGCCTCTTCCAATCCAATCGAGCTGACTACACTAGAGTACCTCAACATACATAGGAACAGACCTAACCTTAACATCATGACCTCAGCTGTACCGCTTCATACAGTTCACCAGTAGACTCACATCAGCAGACTGTACAAGAGCTGACATCCAGCCTCTCCACGTAGCTCCGCTCATTTGCCTTTTAGACCTCCTCCCGACCACACCTATGCTCCCCTAACTACGAATGAATAAATAAAAATAATTTTAGATTAATTGATGGTATTTTTTTCCATTCTTCCATGCACATAACCTTTAATTCAGTAAGGTTTTTGGGACACTGTTTGTGGACACAAGATTTAAAAAGACGCCACAAATTTTCTATTGGATTAAGGTCCGGTGATTGGCTAGGCCATGGAAGAACGTTTATTTGTTTCTTTTGAAACCATTCTTTCGTTAAATTCGCAGTATGCTTTGGGTCGTTGTCTTGTTGGAAGGTCCGTAGAAGTTTTTGACACTGGGAAGCATCTTCTTCTTTATTATCTCCCTGTACATACAACTATTCATCTTGCCATCAATGCGATGAAGATCCCCAACACCATGGGCAGTAAAGCAACCCCATACTATGATGCTGCCCACTCCATGCTTCACGGTGGGAATGGTGTTCTTGGTGTCATAGCAAGTGCCACGTTTCCTCCATCCATGCCGAGCTTCGTTTTGGCCAAGAAGTTTTTTTCTTTAGTTTCGTCAGACCATATAACACCTTCCCAAAACTCATTTCCTTTGTTCAGGTGGTCTTTGGCAAATGCTAAGCGGCTCTTGACATGTTTTGCTGTAAGAAGAGGAGTTTTGCGAGGAGTGTAAGAATGAATGCCAGTACGGTTCAATTCCCTAACAATAGATTTCTTGCTGACATGCAGTCCCTGAGACGCCAGTTTACAGGTCATTAATCACCTTACGTAGCACGTAGCGCCGAGGAAGACCCATGATCTTAGCGGAGCTCCAGCTCTTGGCAGGTTGGACCGCCCTAGTCACTTGATGCTTACGGACTATTGCTTCAACCGTTGAAAAAGGAACATTGACACGTTCTGCTATTACTCTATAAGTTAATCTCTCACTACGAAGTTGAATTAACCGTTTACGAGTAGCTTCAGGGATTTCTTTAACTTTGGGCAATGTAGTGAGAAGTCTAGAGAGGCAATGATTACGCCGGCTGTGGTTTGTTTACATTACATTTGTTTCGAGATGTTCCGTGAACGTTCTAGAGTAATTTCCAAACTAATTTATTCAAATTATACCATCAAATATCAAAGATTCAACATCATATTTATTTTGGTCAAATACTTTTGTCCCTCATTACTCTTACTAGTGTTAAATTTTCTTGTTATAAGTGCACATTTGACTGTTCTGTTTAAATATTCTATTATATATATGTTATATAAACTTGCTGTATCAATTATCCTAAAGCAGACCCTGAATTTTTAAAAATAAATAAAAATAGAGTTGCGCAAATACTTATGTCTAGCCACTGTAGGAGTCTATTTAAAATGAAATCATCCCGAAAGTCATTCTACTTCCTAAGACCTTAACAATACGCAGTACATTTCATGGATTAAATTTACGGCTTAGGTAATATTTTCTAGCTCTGCTTGGTCCGAATATTTTTCTCATTAAACGAAATTGTTAATAGCACAACGCTGTATGATGACGTCACACAAAACTCAAAGTACAGCTGAGCTGCGCTCACAAGCTGTCTGTCTGTGTATTCATTAGTCTGTGGTATCTACTGCAAAGTGAAAAATCGCTTCTTTTGTGCTTCGTTGATCATCTACTAAATTTGTACGTGGTGAACGGAAAGGAAATATACATATATATATATATATATAGTTTCAATGTATGGAGAAGTAAAAAAATTAGACTCCATGGTAGCATTATGAGAGGCTGTGGACGTCTTCGTTGTTTGGATTTCAACCTTAGCTGAGCAAGCAGTGTATTCAAATATATATCTATCTATATGTATATATATAAAGAAAAACATTTGCCATTGACTCCATCCTGGTCTATTTACCACCTTCCAGCTTTCAATGAAGCGTCGTTACAAGATGACCCCAGCCTTCGATCTGGCCTAATTTTCGCCTGTTTTCTTAAAGCGTGACAGAAAACAAACTGATAAACCCAAGTCGGTATTTACTAAATTTCAGATAACGATATAAACACATGACCGTGTCTATTATATTGTTTGAGTTGTCTGTAATATATACTGGAATCTATATTTTTTAATGATGTACTCACTATTACTACATCTTTCGGTAAAGTTCAGCGGTTTTTAGACTGAAACAAAAAAATATATGCTCTCTCTCAGATCCATCCGACAACTGAACTTCAAATAATACCTTTACAACGGAAGTGTTTGTGAGCTTAGCCATTTCTTAAGCCGAAGCCTATGTGAAGCTGCAGCAGATGGCACTAACAATGATTGCCTTATATTAATTAATCTTTATCATTGCAGGACATGCTGTTTTTCTACTTCGACACCACAATGGTGGACGGGGGTGTCAATGACGTCCGGGCTGTGGGGACTGGCGTACTTATTGGACTTTTGGCTCTTGCTATTGTGGGCATGGACTGGGTCACCAGGGTACGTGTAGACTTAAGGATCTTGTTATTACCTCCAAAAGGGAGGTTATGTTTTCGTCGAGTTTGTCTGTCTCTCTGTTTTTCACCATAAATCAAAAACTTCCTAATAGATATTTCTGGAAATAGGAGGGATTGTTAGGCGTATTAAGAGTAACACATGACTAACTTTTGGTGAAGATCCGTTCAACTGTTTGTTTGTGTGTTTGTCTGCATTTTTTTAGGACTATAATTCAAAATGTTATGGACGGATTTTTAGGAGATTCCGATGAATTGTCAGATAGATCACAGAAAAGTAAACGACAAAATTTTTGTGATGATTTGTTTGTTCGTTTCTTTATTAATGTGTAAGATATATTGTTTATTAGTAAAATAGCTCGAAAGTTAGAACCGTACCTTCAAGAAAACTACAGAAGTTGTTATTGCTATCAGAGGAGAGAAATAACCAAATTTTGGTGCAGATAAAAATCATAGTTTTAGAGCCAATTTGAATTTTTTGTTAACATTGCCTAGCTTGGCAGAGGTATGTCCTCTCCGAGTGCTCCAGTTGCGGAATGGAGTAGATCTCCTGCGTAAGTGCGGACGTTAGCAATGTGCTATTGTGAGCATCAACTATGGCACCAGGGTAGGGGGATTAGTCTCTCCTCGACAGTGTGATGAAATCGTCAAATTGAAAATTTGGCTGCCATGCACGTTTGAGATGGCAGAAGCACCAACATATACATATAGAATAATACTTAAGAAGCAACTCCTCTTTTATGCATATTTTGTTGAGTAGAAAATTTAAATTTCTTCAGAGAAAAAATTTAGCCGACGAAAAGTAATAAGTGCAATAAAAACCCTGTCGCCTCTGCTCTTCTTGAGAATATCCGTGAAACAAAATATTCATTACGTCGTTGTTCACTTACTCAGTTTGTGCATCAAGTAATCAAAGCAACTAAAGTTTTGATGCGAGAAGACAGCCATAATCAGATACAAGCGTTGAGTTAAGCGACATCCCTGATGTCTTCAAGGCATGTATTTAAAAACTGATCTAGCAAGAAGTTTACTCTAGATTGGAGCCTCTATAATTTGGCAATAATGTGCAACGGGATTTAATTTTGACCTGTCGGCTTGAAAAGAAGGGCGATAGCAACGCCACAACCACAATCTCCAACCCCGTCTAATTCCAGCCAGACTAGTTTCAACAGATCAGGCCTAATGCAAAAGCAAGAAATGTATAAATTCATAGAAAATTACAAATAGAAATAAATTAATGTACAAGTATATTTAATACACCAATAAATATATACCCGGTGGTGCTTCTTATATCGTTTTAACGATAACAGATTTTTTTTTTAATTCCACTATTAAAATGTAGGTATCTTACTCACGACTACTTATGAACAGGCACAAAAGCACTCCTTTAGATTTTCCTGCTGTACTAAAGTGCAGGTCTTTTACGGGCGTTTGTCTACCAGGTACAAATGGCGCTGCTGTTTCTCTTGATTGGATCTCAAATCGACATATTCGTGGGCTGCTTCATGGGACCGTTGGAAGGCGATTACGAGTCCCGCGCACGAGGTTTCGTGGGCTGGAACAGTGAGTAGTAATAGATCAGCAGTTAGTAGTAGTAGGTCAACAGCGAGTTGTAATAGATCAGCAGTGAGTACTAATAGATCAGCAGTGACTAGTAATAGATCAGCAGAGAACAGTAATAGATCAGCAGGTACTAGTAATATATCAGCAGTAATTAGTAATAGATCAGCAGCGAATAGTAATAGATCAACAGTGAGTAGGTGGTAATAGATCAGCAGTGAGTAGTAATAGATCAGCAGTGAGTAGTAATAGATCAGCAGTGAGAAGTAATAGATTAGCAGTGAGTAGTAATAGATCAGCAGTGACTAGTAATAGATCAGCAGAGAGTAGTAATAGATCAGCAGTGAGCAGTAATGGAACTCAATGACTGGTAATAGATCAACAGCGAGTAGTAATAGATCAGCAGTGAGAAGTAATAGATCAGCACTGAGTAGTAATAGATCAGCGGTGAGTAGTAATAGATCAGTTGTTGGGCTTGCTGGAAAAACTGGTGGAAGAACATTTTTTTGTGGGGTCAACCAAGAACTGAATAGAGGAAGTTAACTGGATTCATTATTTTATTAACAAGCCGAGTGTGTGGATCTACCGGGTCTGCCGCGAAATCAGGCAAACTAAACCCCTCCACCCCTTCCGTGGATCAAGATCCTAATTTTAGAGATACCCGCAAGGTCCAGTAAATCCCAACTTTTTATAAAAATTCATAAAAACTCTAGGTCACAGCCCCCACTCTCGACAAATCCATAAAAACAGTAAATCACCAGTTCCACTAGAGAAATCTACCCTACAGACACGTTTACAGCGGCCATGACCTCACTCCCGAGAAATTCTTCAATAACCAAAAGAGTTTCGGCTTTCTCTCTTTTCTCTTAAGTGCAGTAATGTCATCCTTAGGAGACCCTTGACATTTTTTCCGAGAAATTTTGGTAGGTTGAAGTAAGTTCGGGAGCTAATTGATGCGAGGCCATACCAGACTATCCTATGCTAGTCCAGCTGTTGGTGCAGGTACTCTGTGATGCGCAACGAGCATAAGAGCATTGGCTTGACGGCCTATAGTAATGTTACGACCCGAATTCCTGACCATATCCCTTTATATATTGTGCACGTAACCGCGAACATATGTAAGTAATTCACATTTTTCAATGAATAAAGCAATTTTTATGTTTTAGTTGTCACGCAATGCTCTGAAGCCAATTATTCTAAGCCTCAAGGGCTCTCTCCCCGGCCCACGGTTAATTGATACAAGTTGTATAAAAAACACAGATCAACGGCATATGTGGCTTCACTAATTGATTGCAAATCTGCAAGTTCACAAATAAGGTTTCTAATAAAATCAGGTGTGCTCTATATAAGAAAAATTAGCGAAGAAACCGTCAGGTAACATTGGTTTGCTTCAGCAACATTTTCACGATCAGGATTTTTGCATCTCTTATAACTATAAATTTTGATAGTTGATTTCTACTACAGGCGAAGTTTTTGCGGACAACGTGAAGCACGACTACCGATACTTCGATGGTAAGGACCAGAACATCATATCGGTGTTTGCTGTCTTCTTCACGGCAGTGACAGGCATTGTGGCCGGAGCCAACCTTTCTGGGGACTTGAAGGTGCGCTTAGTCCCATTCACATATCTCTATACAATATACCTACAAGGTGTTTAGTAATTATCGTTGCAACCATTGTAATGGTGTATATTTTTCCTTAACCCTTTGCCTCCTTACGACATCATCAGATGCCACTCTCTATTTTTCCCTATACAAAAGCTATGCATCATGTAAATTACCCAAGACACTGACGGCATCTGTAGTAGCCGATGCAAAAAAATACTGTTTTTTGCAAGTAAAACTAAATTTTTTCCCAAATATGTCTTTAACTAGCCTATTTTTCATAAATTTAACAAAAAAAGTGAAAAAAACGTTACCTGAATTTCAGGAGGCAAAGGTTTAATCTCCAGACCTTATTTCCCTTGAATCAGCATTTGGTCCCCATTGGAGAACATGGTAGTAGTGTGTAATGCGACGAGATACTACTTTTTGAGGGTAACCTACCCTCGCGGCTCCCCTCGCGCGTGAGCTTCCGGTTTATAACGGCCAATGCACTACCGGTTTTGCGGGGGTCAGGGAGGGGGGCGCAAACCGGAGTGAGCGGGGCCTGGGAAACCGGAAGGGGCGGCGCGATGACCCGGCGGCGCGAGGGGAACCTACCCTCAAAAAGTAGTATCTCGTCGCATTACACACTACTCATGGTCTCAGCTTTCCGTCACAAAATGTGGAGACTTGGAAGGCAACACTTTTGGAGGGATGGGTGAAAATTCCCCCACCTATCATTCGTAACTCTCGTAAAGCGTTCTTCGAGCGCTTGCCGCAGGTTATCGATGCCAGCGGAAGGCATATTGAATGAATTTTAAATATTTGGAAAAATAATAGTTCAATAACTGGTTTATTTTAGTTTCATTTGTACATTTCCATTTATTTAATAAATGTGAACAAAAAAGAAACAACTTGTTACAATAATTTTAAAACACTTGTAGAGTATATACTCTGGCACACATAGGAGTCAAAATTATGTCAAATCACAACATATGTTTGTAAGTTTTTTGCAGCAGTAACTGATATATATCGGTATCATTCTACCGTGACTATGTAACGGTTACCAAAGTTACCAGTAATTATGTAATTGTTGCCAGATTTACAAATAATGATGTGAAGGTGGTTATTGTTTCTAAAAAATGATACAATATTAATTACAGTATCCAGTCCCTATGCTATGGGAATTAATGTGCTATGTAACTGTGATAATCAGTGAGAATGAAGTTAATTCACTTTATGCGAGCAGGATCCAGGTACAGCGATACCTAAAGGTACCCTGCTGGCCATCGGTATTACCTGCGTCACGTACCTCATGTACCCATTCTTCCTGGCTGCCAATGTTGTCAGGGATGCCAATGGTGGGTTATTATATAAGTAATGATAGTGGTAAGTAGCTGTAGTGGTATTGGTGACTTCTTATTTTTCTCGCGTAGCTTTGTTGAAGTGTTGAGTTCGAACGGAACGTTTTTCCTATCTTGCCTGCACGATTGTATGTTTTACCGTTTTTTTTTTAATCTTCACTCCTTGCCAGGCTGTATCACGACGAATGTTCAACTTGTTTGCAATGTGCGAATTACTCTCTCCTTTTTAATAAAGGAAAATGATTGTGTTTCTCTCAGCAACCGTTATTTACTGCGGTGTCAACACAATCTGTCATCTAAATGTAAGATAGGTAAGATTAGGTTCACAGTGAAGAAAAAACCTAATCATTTGGCTCAGAATAAGAAACTTTTAAAATTAACTAAATTTGAGTTGCCACATAACATTTCATGCATTCAAAATCGAGAAAGAGATAATCATGGTTGGTATAGTGGTGCTAGCAGAATTTAAGTTTAGTGTTTTAGAATGAGTGGTTATGGCAAATAGCTAATGGTACAGGCCCATTACTAACACCACTGGTCTAATGGTAATGTAATGATAAGTTGCCTATGTTAGTAGCATGTTCATAATGCCACTGGTCTTCTAGCAATTGTAAGTTGCTAATGGTATTTGCCTGTTCATAATGCGAATGGAAATGAAAAATTGATACCCTAGTAGTGACGCATTTGTGATGCCAATGATCTGGTGCTAATGTTAACTTGCTAATAGTAGTGGTGCATTCATAATTCTAGTGGTAAAGCTAGCTTACTAATGGTAGTGGCACGTTCATAATTGCGATGGTCTGACATTCCAGGTGATGAGGACATGTACCTTGAATTCATAAACAGCACCGGATATAGAAACGGTTCGCTGTCGATCCTGGACTGTCCGACGTACACGCAGTGTTCTACCACAGGCCATGACGACCCAGAGAGAAACTTAACAAAGTGTGAATTCGGCCTTGAGAACAGCACTCAGGTGTGTGAACAACTGTATTTTTCTGTATTTTCTGAACCTTTTGCAAAGATACGGGTGAGTCATAAACACAATTATTTCGCCAAGGAGAGTACATTTTTCTCGGGGTTTGTTGGCCTGTCTGTCGGCGAGATAACTCAAAACTATAACGGATCTTCATGAAATTGACAGGACCTCTCTAATGGTGACCACCCTTACTCAATGGCAGGTGATGGAGCTGGTGGCGGCTTGGGGCCCCCTCATCTACTTAGGTTGCTTTGCTGCCACACTGTCGTCCGCCATTGCTTCCCTAGTAGGCGCCCCTAGGGTGCTCCAGGCCCTGGCTAAGGACAAGCTCTACCCTGGCATCTACAGTTTCAGCAAGGGCTACGGGGCCAACAACGATCCTGTCAGGGGATACATTCTCGTCTTTGTCCTCTCGTTCGCTTGCATCATGATAGGTAAGATCGTATATACTGATTACATCATGATAGGTGCGATTGTAGCTTGTAGGTAAGCTTATGTAATGGTTAAATAAAGCGACTACACGATACAGGTGTTACTGCTGCATGAAAGATGAGAGTAACAAATGATTATACTAATAGTATAATTAGACTATTAGAGGTGATACTGCACCATGACAGGTAAACTTACTTAATAGACGCCATTGTTATACGGACTGCATCACTATAAGTGAGGTTTTATTATGATGGCGAGACTACGAGATTGCAATATATACGGACTGCATTATCACATGGGAGATTTCATAATGATAGTTAAGGTTGAGAAGTGCTTATACTGATGTCTTAGTAATGGTAAAATGTAATCATACGTAAGCTCACATAATAATTACATAGCGATTACAGACACCATCTGTATCATGATAGGTAGGATTGCGCCATGATTTTGTTAAGTGACTCAATCATTATAGGTAATTTTGTACCATGAGAGACAAACTCATGATTGCATCATGATAATGCAGATTGAATCGTGATAGGTAAAATTATATCAACGTGACGACTGCATCGTCTTAAGTGTAATTAATTGAATCAGGCCAATATTTCTACCGTAAGTCGAGAATATTGCGTCCTAACTTAGGTGCGATTGCAATATTATAGAAAGATCTATGCTACGATAGCTAACGTAATGTTTTTATAGAAATAATTTCAGGGCCCGAAAAATTAATTTCCACGTACACTATGCTTGCAGCATCACCTGACCGGTCATATTGCATCCTCATTACCTCCGCCAAGGAGGTTATGTTTTCGTCGGGTTTGTCTGTCTATTTGTTTGTCCCTTTATTTGTCTGTCACCAAGATAACTCAAAAAGTTATGGGCGGATTTTGATGAAATTTACAGATATTGTTAGGTATGTTAGGAGGAACAGATGATTAACTTTTGGTGAAGATCCGTCCATCCGTTTGTTTGTCTTATTCATTTTTCTCAATGCCATAACTCAAAAAGTTATGGATGGATTTTTATGAAATTTACAGGAGTTGTTAGGTAAGTCGTAAAGAGTTAATGACCAAATTTTTGTGATGATCTATTTGTTTGTTTGATTTTATGATTGTTAGCGCTATAGCTCAAAAAGTTTTGAGTGAATCTTTATGAAACTTGCAAGAATTGTTAGTAATGTTAAAAGGCATGAATGATTAAAATTTGGTGCAGATCGGCTGATTTGTTTCTATGTTTGAATTGTGTTTGTCATAATGCTTGTTACGCAATAACTCAAAAAGTTTGGAATGGATCTTTATGAAATTTACAGGAGTAGTTAATAATGTTAAATAGCAAAAATTGTTAAATTTTGGTGTACATCGACTGATTCGTGTCTATGTTTGCGTCGTGTTTGTCATATTTGTTACACAATAACTCAAAAAGTTTTGAATGGATAGTTACGAAATTTACAGGAGTTGTTAATAATGTTAAAAGACATAAATGATGAAATCTTGGTGCAGAACGGTCGGTTTGGTGTATGTTTTACTAATGTTTGTCATAATGTTTGTTAGCACATAACTCAAATAGTATAAAAGGATCTTAAAAAAAATTGCAGAAACAGTAACTACTATTAAAAGGCAAAAATGATGAGATTTTGGAGTTGAAACAAAAGAAATCGTGGTTGTAGAGCAAATTTGAATTTTTCGTAACCGTTGCTTTACTTGGCGGAGGTATGCGCTCTCAGAGTGCTCTAGTTCTGTATACTATGGCGAAGCCAGGTCGAGGGAGAAAACTAGATCGATAATGCATTTTTCCTCTGTATAAAAACCGAATTCCTCGCAAGAAGAGTGTCGTTTACGAAACGTTATTTATGAAGTACGATGGCGTCCGTGGAATGAATATCATGTTTAAGCGAGATGCATTGAATATATGATCCGACATTTGCTGGAATTGCAGGTAACCTGAACGCCGTGTCGACGCTCCTCAGCAACTTCTTCTTGGCCTCCTACAGCCTCATTAACTTCTCCTGCTTCCATGCCTCGCTGATAAAGAGTCCGGGCTGGAGACCATCCTTTCAGGTGAGGAATTTTCTAGTATGATTCCTTTCGATAGTCTGAGAGTTAAGTATTAAAGTCCCGGCTAAGGAAGCAGCGAAATCTTACTGAGGCAGCTACTAAAATGGTAAGATAACTTGCTATTATTATTATTAAAACTTCACGCTTGAACTCCCAAGGACTGGTAATGCAACCCAAATGAAGCATCTTGCAACACTGGAAAGCCCAAAACGCTGCTAAAGGAAATCCAGCAAATACCATTAACAGCTGACTTAAACGCCTGCAGGCCAATACGAGCAAAAGCCGATGCCGGCAAAAAATTCCAAATCCTAGCCGTCCAGGTCACGAAGCACCGACAGAAGTGATTAGTTCAACGTCTGACAGCCTCTAAAGTGAAAGAGTGCACTCCGCACGCAGCACGAGTCTCTCTCCCAAAAATCTTGAGGGCAGGGAGAGAAGAATACAACCAATGCCTCTCATTATTGTACACCTTATAAAACATGTATAGCTCTGCTACTCCTCTCCTGTGGGACAGATTCAAAAGATCATTATCAGCGAACAGCCTGCTGGCTGAACTAACAAGTCGGTCTAACAGACGCAAGTGAGTGTCAGCAGCTGAAGCCCAGACCGGTGAGCAATACTTCAACACAGGAAGTAAAAACGCATAAAAACATCTACGGGCAACCTGACTATCCCCAAACACGGAATTCACCTTACGCAGGAGTCCAATCTTAGTGGAAGCGCGTGACCCCAACCTCCTAATATGCGGCTCAAAAGTAAGATTCTCATCAAAGACAACACCAAGAATCTCCAAGGAGCTAGATTCCTGAAGTAAAGTGTCATCAATCTCCAGTTGGGGATGCCGCGGTACAAGTGTCCGAGACCGACTGATAATCATCGACTTGGTCTTACTAGCATTCAGCTTCATACTCCAGGCCGAGCACCATGCACTAATGCGTTACAAATCCCTATTCAGAGACTGAACTACAGCATCACGCAGGCGAGGAGCAGGTATCACTGTCATCAAAGTGGAATCGTCGCCATAGTTGATCAACGTGCTTTCAAGCGAAGAGAACATGTCACTCGTATAGAGAACGAACAACAGCGGGCCAAGTACACTACCCTGAAGGACGCCAGACACCACCCCAACTGAGGCGCTCAAAACGCCGTCAACAGACACACTCTGCGTCCGCTCAGAAACAAAATCGCGAATGATTGACAAAACTCTACCACCCACACCAAAGGACTTCAACTTGTATAATAGACCCCTGTGGTTAACCCTGTCAAACGCCGCGCTAAGGTCCAACTCGACAAGGCGTGCCTCCGACCCACAATCCAGTGCAGACTGTAAATGGTGTGACACCGACAAGAGAGCGTGACAACAGCCCAAGTCAATTCTGTACTCAAACTGACCAGCAGGCAGCAACCCCGTAACCTTAGCGAAGCGACCAGGTTTACCATCGATCAACTTCTCGAACACCTAGCTTCGACAAAATGGGCGTCAGAGTGATGGGTCGATAGTTGGAAACATAGGGCGACACCGGACCCTTGGGAATAGGAGTAATATTCCCAGTTCGCCAACAACGAGGAAAATTTCCTAGCCGTATTAGGCGCCGGAAGATCACTACAACCTTGGGGGCAAGAGCATCAGCCAGCTGTTTATAAAAACAAAGGAAATATGCCCACCGGAACCACACCTCCATACGAACTAAGGCCCTCAAGCAGCACCTTGATTGGACCAGATCTGAACGCCAAAGAGGTCAAACGAGGTTCAGGGTGACATCCATGAGGCAATGCGATAACATCTCTGCACTGCTTCCCATCGAAGTGAGCCGACAAAAGCTACACCCTTGTCAAGGGATCAGTGGTGGCATCAGCACCGAACACTGAACCGTTTTGCTCACTCCACCAACGATATGGATGGTCAATACTTAGCAGAGACTCCCTGGAACGCTGGCTCAGACGACGCTGTGCCTCCTCATACTCACGCTTAGCCTCGGTCCTACGATCAACGTAGGTCAACCACAACGTTCGGTCACGCGAACGTCGCCATGCCATCGCCGTCAACTAACAGTCATCAAGAGAATCATCAGTTGCAAGGCTCCGATATAAGGAGAATAAATAATAATTATTCAGTCGGCCACACACCCTTACAACGATGATCTTTTGAGTGCCGGTAAGCACAGAATCCGCTCCGGATATAAACGGCCATTCCACGGAATCCAGGCCCCGATCCACACAGCCTTCAAAATTGGGGCTGGAAACCCGCCAAGTCAAACTCAGCGTCGTGCCTCCTGCCAGTCACCAATGTCTCGGAGCAGCACACAACATCCACACCACGGGACACAAAGTCGAGCTCGGCAAGGTTCGCATGCAGTCCTCTAATATTACAATAGAGGAGACGACACCCCCGAGCCCGACCAAGTCCCAGGTTGTTTTCTACATCCCCACAATAAGAGAGAAAAAAGAGAAAAATAAAAGTACATATATATACAGTAATGTAAATCTTATCAAGAAGATTAAATCACTAGCTAAAGAATATTTTATGCTCTGCTGCACTGATCATATACTCAATTTGCGCATCGTAAACTGAAAATAAATTATTAGTTTTGGATGCAGGAAAAAAATAAAGAGGATTTCGGTGACGGAGAGCTTTTTCGTTCCAGAAATTTGAGATTTCCATAATTTTCAGTCGCCATCAGTAGGGTAAATGGGTCTGATAGTAATTACCTGAAGCGCTGTAGAAAAGTGTTTTTAGAAAAGTTAAGATATTCAGCGCAGGTCATGAAATTTTTAGATATATCCTTCTCCAAGATTTGTTTCAGTTTGAAGTTCGTAATAAATAGTATGTATGATCCATACTTTGTTAGCTTTACGAATTTTGACATGATCGACATGTCTACTTGCCTCTACGGTAGCATCATGCCTACGTTCGTAGCTCTAACTCCTTGTATCGCTGGTTCGAGGCCAACCCAGGCCCGTGATCTCTTTGCTGATCAAGGAGTGCTGACTCGGTAGTTGTATGCTTGCACTGCACCGTGCTGGAACTTGCCTTCCTCAGAGATGAGGGGGGGGGGGTGCGTTTCATTTGAACCTTCCGTCTAATTGGTGCCATAGTTCTTGATGACCCGTGGTCGACTGCAGCTGCACTTACTCCTCTAGCGCCTGTGGGCCTATATCCGCAGCACAAACCAGTGCGTGTGGGTTTCCCAATTGAGGGTGCGGTCAAACTTGACTTTACCTTTTGACTGTTTAGGTTACGACGTAATATGTGTGTGGGTCATGGATCTTGACTCCCTGTGTAGGAAATGACCCATTGCGTACGTGATGACCCAGTGTATGGATCAATTCCAGGAATACAGAACGCATTGAATTTAACTATTTTTTAAATGGGAAGTAATTTCGTGTTTGAATATATAATCATCTAGATACCTCCGCAATTTTCTTAAACTAATGGCTTATACGTGTGCTCTACAGTACTACAACATGTGGGTGAGTCTGTTTGGTGGTCTACTGTGTCTGATCGCCATGTTTCTCATTGACTACATCACCGCCCTCGTCACCTTCATCATCACCATCGCTCTGTACCTCTTCGTGTCCTACAGGAAACCTGGTAAGCAAAACACGTTTACTTGCAGCTCAACTACACATACCCATACCGGACTAGTTTTACTATCTTCAACGTATTTTTTTACTTGAAGAACGACGTAAACTTCCTGGGTCATGAATTGGACACGCAGGGAAATTGAAATGAGCTGATATTTTTAATGAGCAAATAAATGGTTTCTTTCCTTCTTTCGTTTCTTTCTTGCTTCAATTTGTAAACTGCTGCAGTGCTGCGCGCTGATTTTGCTTCACTGTATCGGCTATTAGGCGTAAAGCCCAAGCCGATTCCCAATGACTTCGGGCAGTGCCAGAGATAATTGGTTTAAGATTAACACGTAGAACTGGCTTCAAAATAATGAAACCAGAACTTATCCCCGAAGTTACGGACACGCTAACGCTGAGGAGATTAGTTTGTTTCGATGTAATCGACTCAATCAGTGGTAGCTAAGATACGCTAGTTTATTCTTGGTAACGACTTACTCTAGACTAGAGCTTGGGCAATGCTGTAAATACAAGGCGATTTTGACACCGAGACCACACTATAGAGTCGCACGCCCAACTTGATGCGAGAACGTCCAGCTCGCACGTTGTACATGCTGCCGTATCTATGTTACCGAGATTAAATATAAATTTGGGCGGCGTGTGAGCAGCACACATTCTTTAATCAAGTTGTGTGTATGACTGTACAGTGCGATCTCGGTAGAAAGTATCGCGTCTAAACTTCTTGAGACGTTGGCATTGCTAAGAGAAGCTACTAAAGGCCGCTTCACACGTTAGTACTTTGCCCTACGAGCGAACTTCACAGCGCCCAAGTGCGTTGTTGTGTCGTCCGTTTTCTCGAAAGAATGCAGCTTTGCGTTCTAAGTTCTGCTTCACAGAAAAAAAGAAGAGACGGCTAAAACCTTACTAATTAATGGCACTTGCAGTTGACATTTTAACAAATCTGTCGTTACGCACGGTTGTGTTCCCAATGACACAACTGCACATTCGGATATTTTGAAGCGCGAACGTAGGGCAAATGAGTAACGTGTGACCCGAACTATAGAGCAGCTACTTATCTGCCGGGGTGTGTGAACAGGACAGGGCGCTTATGATTTAAGAAATCTATAGGCATTTATCGTCTGCTTATGGGTAAATAAATAGTGAAGGCTATCTGATAACATCGGATCAATGTTGATAAATTTCAGATTGGCCTACGTTTGGTAATTGATGTGCTCATCAGAACTAATTACTTTGGCTTACATTTATTGGTACGAGTATGCAATACAACTGCGCCGCGAGTTTGAAAATAGTTTGGTGACATTGGTAGTTTAATAACACCACTCGTAAGAAGTTCACAATTGTAAATCGATTTCTCATAGCGTGTGAGAAATAATTACCGTAGTAAAATTTTTGTGCCGAGTGTGCTAATTAATTACCAGCTAAAGAAAATATACTTATTTTGAGAACAGATAAAATAATCTTGAAACAGTTGATCTGAGCTGGACTGGATAGATGTGCCAATACAAGAAGGTTTATACATATTGACGGACGGGGCCTAACAGAAGTGGATACATATTTTAATTTTGAAGATATTGCCTGGGACTCCTAGCAGGAAATAGTTGGTTTTATTAATGGCAGTTGGGCCTCAAGAAAGTTAATACTTTTGTGTAACAGAAGTCAACTAGGCCTAATGGACGTAAATACGTTAATGTTACAGATGTCAACTGGATCTAAAACATAAAGTAATTATTAGTATGGTTTTACAGATGTGAACTGGACCTAATAGCAACAATTAATATGGTTTTCCAGACACTATCCTAAGGCAAATTACAAATAATGAATAGAAAGTCGACGGGAAACTAAAATTTAATATTTCGGAAATTTTTTCCCATCATCAGAAATTGTAACTAATAACTACAAAGGTTGCCTGAAAGAATTTTATTTTAGATGAACTAAGTTTGGACATGTGTTACCAGGGTGGGACCTAACAGGCAAATGACCATAGTGCGCTATGGGGGTCCTTATATAAGCGTCGGACGGTAAAGGGGAAGCGGAGGAAACCGGGCAAGTACAGTCGGAGGATAAAGTGTCAGTCATGGGTTGTGACGAGTGGTACGGCTGTAGTCATTATATTGAGGCTAGGTTTTGCTTTATGGATATTAAGTGATTCTAGAGGGGAGAGAAAAAAACATGTACGGTCGGAGGAAAAATGTCAGTCATGGTCTATAATCTAAAAAGCAAATGAACAGAGCTGTGAGAAGGGGCCTGGAGTCAGCTCCTGTACAGTCGGCAGATGTGGAGCTAGTTAGTCGTGGATAGAGTGAAGAGGTACAGCTGAGGTCATAATGTTGAGGCTAGGTCTTGTTCTATGGGTATAAAGCGATTCTAATGTTATGAGTTCGATTGGATTAGAAGAGTCAATGATTGAGAGGTTACTGTTGCTGATGGGATGGTCGTTTTGCTCAGCATGCAGGCGGGGAGCTGAATGTGAGGGTTTTTACAAGTGGTAGATTGGGTTGGCTGGATTCATCTAAATGTTGGTCAACGCGGGAGGGCTTTGAAATGTTGTCCAGGGTTACCAATGTACGAGGCATTGTATCCTCTGCATCTGAAACGGTAGATAACACCTGACAGAAGCGGTGTGGGTGGTTTGTCTTTAAATTTAAAGTAGGACCCTATGGTAAAGGTGTAAACTTGGCGTAATAGCAGCAAAAAAAAAATAGGTTTTACAGGTGTGAACTGGGCTTAATAGCACTAAATAATGCGCTTTTATACATGTCAATTGGGCCTCAGAGAAGTAATAGATAAGGTTTTCTAGATGTTGACTGGGCCCAATATAAGATAATGTTCCGGCTTTTCACGCAGCAATTAATTTGGTTTTCCAGATGTCAACTGGGGTTCCAGCACGCAGGCAGCCAGCTACGTGTCTGCCCTCAAGTCCACACTGACCCTGCAGACCGTGGAGGAACATATCAAGAACTACAGACCACAGGTTCTTGTGTTGTGTGGCAGACCAAGTGCCAGGCCACCGCTGCTGGACTTCGCCAGTCTTATTACCAAGAATCTCTCTATGATGGTCTGTGGTGAAGTGTCCAAGGTGAGAAATTCATCATGGTTTTATAATGAGTGTCGGATTATTTTCATTCGATTAATGTGGAAGCTGCTTCTCTCTCATGCATGTCTGGCTACTAATAATGCCACACAGGATATTATTTTTTATAATTTTGTATTGACTTTTTGAGAGTAAGAGTTTTGAAGCATATGAGTAGGAGGTTTAGAACAAATAATCCCTTAACTACTCCTTCACATTCAGCAATACGCACTCAAGCAGAGCAGTGCAATACTCCTATTTTACTACCAAACATTTCCATCCTTGGCTATGTGAAGTCATGTTCTGACCACACTATGTTGGAGTCACTCACTATTCATTAACAAACTAGATACAAAGTTCGACTACATGCAGTCGTCCTGCCCTTTGAAAGTAGCCTCCATTATAAAAACTTCAACTTTCCAGGTTTTTATTATTGTAGCAAACTTTGATTATTCCCGTGCATCATTTTTATGCTTGTTATCTCAAACTGCTGATGATGACCTAGAGGGTCGAAACGTTCAAATCATATTTTAATCAAATTTTCGATGGTCAGGGCTCTGACCTTGGTTTTGTTTAGGTACACTTTCATTTCTATTGTACTTAGTTGTTTTTAAAAGACTACCCCCTGAAATTTAGTACTATTCTCAAATTGAATTACTGCTCTCATTACAGAATATGGAGTTGAAGCAGAGGACTCAGTACATAGCTCGCTGCACAGATTGGCTTAGTAAAAAGAAGTACAGATCTTTCTTCAGTCTCATCGAAGCTGATAATCTTGAAACCGGAGCATCCAGTCTCTTTCAGGTGGGTAAATAGGAATGAAATTCATGAAAAAATGTGTCAGAAGATTTGCTCAACGGGCGTACCATTCTTGTCTAAATTTATGCTTCCCGTGTTATTAACTGACCGATGATAAGTAAAAAGTTTTTTTTTGCATGAACGACCTATCACTAAGTTAATTGTCAAATTAAGGAAGTTTTTCATGGAACTAATTCAAAATTCACTTTTCTCAAGGCACTAATGAAAATTAACAGCTGAGCTTGACACGGTAAAACCTTTTTCCTTTTAGGAAATAATGAAAACCTAAGACTCATCTCTAGAAACTGATACAGTTCAAACTTAAACGTTCTATAGAAAATCACGAAAACGTACATAGATTCTCTAGAAAATATCGAGAACTTACGACTTCTTTAAAACCAATGAACTAATGTAAACTCACTATATTTCTAAGAGAATAATCATTCTAGCTGACTTCATTCCTAGAAAACAGTCTAATTTATTCTCTGCTCTAGGGAGTAACATCTAGTTTCTGTCCAGGTGGTTGGGCTGGGTAAGCTGAAGCCCAACATGGTGCTACTCGGCTACAAGAGTGACTGGGGCACGTGTCCCAAGGAGGACTTGCGGTGCTACTTTAATACTTTGCAGTGAGTAACAACTTGTCTTTTGCAATATTTTGCAGTAGGTAAAAGAACTGATCATTTGAGCAGGCAGTAATACATTGCCAAGAGAAAAACAGCGTACGATGTAATATTTTGTTACACATAATTTCTTGTAGCAAAATACTGCAGTAATATATAAGGTAGATTGCGATCAAATATACTCTAAAGCGAGAAGATTACTTTGTATTACGTATGATTCCATGAACATTGTTTGCTTATATATTAAATCCTAGAAAACTATATCGCCCACCAATGAACTTACTTTATATTTGGTATCGTGAAAAATTATTAATGTAAGCAGCTTTTCCTCCCTAGGTTTCGATTTTAGTGATAAATTCTTTATGTGATAACAATGATATAAAGAATAAGCGTGGAAGATCCACGCAGTGGGAAACATGTTTGTCAGGAAGTTTGCTCATTAAAGTATCCAGTACAGTAACTGTTTACCTAAAGTCCTCCATATTGGTTCTGGTGGCCTCAATATGTGCCTACAGTTCAAGTGAATTCTGCCAAAGACGAAGGCCGAACAATAGAGACCAGGAAGCAAAGAATGTAACGGGAGAACTCAAGAGGACTAAAATAAAACTTAGCCGTGACCGCACGTAGCGAATTTACCTCACTTCGACCAGTCAAAGTATATGAGTGTTGGACCTCAGGTTTCTTAGGTTATGTTCTTGAACATATCACCGTATTTTTTTATTTAGTTCATTTAATCTCCCGCTCATCACTGGCCAGCTGCTTGAGTTGCGCCTCCAGACAAAATACTGCAAAATCTTGTCATCAAATACAGAGAGTTCGAGCAATAGGCTTAATGTTACTGTGCAGAATTGGTTATAACGCTGCTGGTGAGGAACAAATATGTTCTGTGAAGAGCAGTGTGAACTGAATATGAAGTGTAAACTAGAGCACTCTGAGAGCGCATACCTCCGCCAAGCAAGGCAATAGGTTTGGAAAATTAAAATTAGTACTGAGACCATGATTTTCTTTGTCTCAACACCAAAATCTAATCATTTGTGCTCTTTAAGAGTGGCAACTATTTCAGTAAGTTTTTTGAAGATCCCTTAATGGCTTTTTGAGCTATGCTGCTGACGAACATTATGGCAAACATATGTCAAACATACAAAAACAACCGATCTGCACCAAAATTTTTTCAGTTATGTCTTTTAACATTACTAACAACTCCTATGAATTTTATAATGATCCATTCATATTTTTTAGTTATTACACTACATCAATGATCTCGATCTTAACATCAGTACAAAAATCAGTAAATTTACGGATGATACTAAATTATGTCATCCTGCCACGAAAAAAGCCGAGCTAAAACAAGACCTTGACCGCCTGATGGAATGGAGCATAACGTAGCAGATGAACTTTACTATCGACAAATGCTCAGAAATGCATGTAGGGCTGGTGAACCCTTCCATCCCATTAAAAATGAATGGGACGGAATTGGCTACTGTCACCCAACAACGTGACTTGGGAATCACTATTACAAACAAACTACAACACAGTCAGTAAGTTGACACGAGTGTGAATATGGCAAACAGAGTGCTGGGATTCATCACCAGAAAGTTTGAATACAAGTCCAAGGACATCATCGTTCCCTTGTACAAGGCATTAGTGCGGCCACACTTAGAATTTGCTATTCAATTCTGGTCGCCACATCTCTGTAAAGATATCGATAAAATGGAAAGAGTCTAACGCAGAGCAACGAAATTGATACCTCAGCTGAGAAACAAGTCGTATGAATGTCGCCTAAAAGAACTGGGTCTGACCTCTCTCGAGCAAAGACGACTCAGGGGGCAACTAATAGAAACATTCAAGTACTTGAATGGCTTCAACG
>LQNS02276930.1:3976313-3989421 GCA_001587735.2 Parhyale hawaiensis | reverse complement strand
TGGTTTGTGCTGCGGGTATAGGCCCACTGGCCCCAGATGAGCAAGTGTAGTCGCAGTCGCCTTCGGGTTACGAACTATGGCGCCAATTTGACGGAAGGAACAAATCACCCGAGACCCCCCACCCCCCTCATCTCTGAGGAAGGCAGTTCCGCCACGGCGCCGTGCATGCACACACAACTGCCGAGTCAGCACACCAAGATCTGCAAAGAGCCCGTGTGCCTCACGGGGCATCGAACGAGCGATACAAGGTGTTAGAGCTGAGAACGGAAGCACGCAGCTACCGTGGTGGCAATGGCAACGGTGGCAACGGTTCGGGAATTCAACTACCATCATCAGAAATTATGAACAACAAAGTATGTCTAAAAAGAATTTTATTTCAGATGAGCTAGGTTTGGAAATGTGTTAACAGGGTGGGACCTATAAGGCGAATGACCATAGTGTGCTATTGGGGTGCTTATATAAGCGTCAGACGGCATGCGAAGCGGAGGAAAACGAGCAAGTACAGTCGAAGGAAAAAGCGTCAGTCATGGATCGTGACGAGTGTTACGGCTGTAGTCATTATGTTGAGGCTAAGTTTTATTTTATGGATATACAGTGTAGTGATTCTAGAGTTATGAGTTCTATTGGATTAGAAAATGCTATCATAGAGAAGTCTTTCCTGCTAATTTGCTGGCTGTTTTGTTCAGCATGAAGACGGGGAGCTGAATGTGTAGGTTTTGCTAGTGGTAAACCTGCTCTGCTTGATATACCTAGATGTTGGTCAGCGCGGGCTTTGCTGCCGATGTATAGAGTTGGGCAGTTCTTGACAGAAAATTCGTACACAACACTGGACAGAAGATTTGTGGAAAGCTTGTCTTTGAATATAAAATTGGATTCTATGGTTAAAAAAAATATGTTTTTGTAAGAAAAATGCTGAAGTTTAATTGCGGTCAGGCTTCGGAGATGAAAGTTCTCAGGGAACTGATTCTATGGACGGTGGTCTTGCTGTAGCATGAAAGGAAGTGGAAAAAGTATAATTTACGGACAGTAGGTTAAATTATATCGGGATCGAATAGTTCCCAACATAAAGTTCGCAGCCGAAAAACAGTCAAATGATTCTATTGCATTTTTAGATACCCTAGGCACAAAGCATGACTCAATACTAACCACTAGAGTCTACAAGAAGCCGACATTCTCAGGCCTTGGAACCAGCTTCTTCAGTCACTGCTACGATCAATTTAAAATAAATGCTATAAAAACTTTACTGTTTAGGGCATATCATTTATCCTCATCGTACCCAGCATTTTCCAATGAAATAGATTATCTCCGAACCTTTTTCAGAAATAATGGCCATCCACACCACCTTCTAGACCCCAATTGCAAACTATTTCTTGATAAACTATTCGATCCCGGTATAACTAAACCTACTGTTCGTAATAATCCGTACATAAACTTCAGGTTCTCTTACAAAAACACATTTACAATAGGGTCTGATTTTAAATTAAAAGACAAGCCTCCCACAAATCTTCTGTCCAGTGTTGTGTACGAATTTTCTTGCAAGAGCTGCCCAGCACTGTACATCGGCAGCACTGGATAACATTTCAAAGCCCGCGTTGACCAACATCTAGGTATATGAAGCAGACAGGTTTACCACTTGCAAAACCTACACATTCATCTCCCCGTCTCGATGCAGAACAAAACAACCATCCAATAAAGACTTCTAGCTCTAGCATAGCCTTTTCCAGTCCAATAGAACTCACAACTCTAGAATCACTGTATATTCATAAAACAAAACCTAGTCTCAACATAATAACTACAGCCGTACCACTCGTCACGATCCATGACTGACGCTTTTTCCTCCGACTGTACTTGCTCGTTTTCCTCCGCTTCCCATGCCGTCTGACGCTTATATAAGGCCCCCATAGCGCGCTATGATCATTCGCCTTTTAGGTCTCACCCTGTTAAAACATGTCCAAACCAAGTTCATCTAAAATAGAATTCTTTTCAGGCATCCTTTGTAGCTTATAATTTCTGATAATGGAAGTTAAATTCCCGAAACGTTAAGTTAAAAAAATAAAATTTGAGCTAAAGTTATGCAATTTTATCTAGCAAACCTTAATACGCGATTACAAATTTTAGCGCACGCTTGCTAAATCTGTAAAATTGATCCACGACCGTCGCGGATATATCCATAATCGCATAAATTATTTGCTCAAACGAAGTCGAATCCACTTATTTTTTTTTAATGGCCGATGGAAAGTGACCCGCGGCACTGGGTACCAAATTTAAATAAGCAAAATAGAGGCAGCTCAGCATGTGCGACTGTTGAATTGACTATACAGCGGTCCACCCTGAGACTGCCCAGGTGTTTCCTTTAATGCTCAGCATGACTTATAATTAAGAGAAGCACAGAACACGTTCAATTAGCTCATCACTGTTCGATCTACGACTGGGACACACGCTTGTCAAAAGAGCGAGTCTCTTCAAATTATGGTCCCAAAGTTTTGTAGTTGACCCCTCGTGACACAGCTTTGAGTTCACCCAACAGGTGTAAAATATAAGTTTTCAGCTTAGTTTAGTCAGGTTTCGGAATTTCTTCAATAATTTGAAAAGAATTGTATCTCGAAATTCTTTGCAAGGGATGTCATTTGATGAACATCTTAAAGCATTTTGAAGCGGATATGATGAAACTCGTGGTTTTGACTTACGAGTGTACAGGCTCCTATAGCCGAACCCACTCAGCCCAAGCCTCGAACGGATGCATTGAAGAATCCTCCTTCAATTGACTTTGAGACATTAATCTTGAATCCGTTATCCATGTGACAGTCTACAAGTCAATTCTTCTTTGCAAAAAGGAGTTGCCAGCCTTGTCAAGCGTACTTGGGTGGCTGATAACACCTGCCACACGAGTCAGTGTGGCGAAACCAGCACTTTTTATCTGAACTTTCGGAATAATGAGCCTGGTTTAAATCTACTTTGATGAGAAAACCGAATGAGCCATTCTTGAATCTTTCAAGGGGCAGCATTTTCTAACTCGAATGTATCACTCACAACCTACGCTTCCTAGATAGCGTGTAATCATTATTTTTTCTCTTCCAGGACGCTGCCGATGCCGAGGAAGAGCAGCGTGTCGGCTTCTCTCTTCATGGCCTGGCTGGACTTCATGAGCAAAGATATGCCCCCTGTTCTGTTTGTCCGTGGCAACCAGCAGTCTGTTCTTACCTTCTACATGTAGCGCGACTACCAGTGTTTGTGGCGCAGCATGAAGAAGAACTATGTAGTACCTACTATAATGCCACTGTTTGCTTCAATTATGACGTAGCACGTAGTGCAGCTATAATATCTTCGGTAGGCGATATTTACTACATGTAATGCAACTAGTATTTACCTTTAGCGCCAGTAGTTGTTACTGAATAACTTGTGCCATCTTATTCGTCTATCCATTCTCAGAGGCGGGTGCACGCTAACTTCAAAACTTGCACCGTCACACAATTCTACATTCGATTACGTTGCCGTTAGTAAGGCTTCGGCTTGCACATTGCTACACCACGAAATAAAATATGTACCTAACATATGAGTCGTTTTTTGCTGTTCGTATGCAATGAGTAGAGGCGATTGTCAAGCATTGAGTTTACCTCCTATTCCTAAGTTAGTTTAAAGTGATAACGACGTGTAGTTTTAGTGTAACATTTAACACCTCACGCGGTAATCATGGCAACGTGACCGCCGCGTTAGTGTGCACCCGCCTTTAGAGAAAACTAGCCCCGCGTACATACAGAAAATATTATATTTTGCATAAAAAGGTGAAAGGACGCAAATCAGTTCGCAGACTTTTCGTTAGATGTCTATTTGAAAGTGAATATGTACATAGCATTTTCTTCGTGTAGCTACAATATATTTGGTGCCGCATAGTGCTACAGTTTCTCTACTTTTTATTTTTACATAAGCTAAGGATGGCTCGTAACATTCATTATCACTAATGTACAATGCACAAAAATAAAGAATAATTGTAGGAAAACTTTAAAAGTTAAGGAGCTTAGTATTTTACACCGTATAAATCATTACAGTTACTGCAGGGTTGCTGCACTTGTCAAAATAACGCGTCTAAATTTGGAAAAAAAACTCTTTCATTGTTACTTAATGTTGCCGATGATATCGCGTGAAGTACGTGGATGTTGAAGGACCAATTCTCACGCGTCATAATCTCTTTGAGGTCGGAATAAAATGCGTTCCTTAGGAAACAAGGGACAAGGGATTATGGTTCTGTGCGACAAATCTTGCACCTCGACGCTACCGTAAAGACGAGATCCCGTTTCTGTAACTTTCCAAGCTTAGTACTAATATCTTCCGTTTTTGTAACTTTCCTTAGTACTAATATCTTTCGTTTTTGTAAACTGCATCCTGTTTGTATTGCATTACCGCGCTGTACGTAGTCACGTGAGCTTGTGAGTCTCTGTTACGATTGGGCACTTGCGGCCACTAGCGGTTTTTGCGGCCATATTAGCAGCTATTTGCGGCATTAGCTGCCTCTTGCGGCCACTAGCTACCATTAGCAGCTAAGCCACATAAGTAAACAGGCTGGAGGTCAGGCCTTCGTTTTTTCCTACTTCTATTAATGGGCCGCAGGTGCCCGTGTCTGCGCAGTAACTTACAAGCGTACAATGCAGTGCCCAGAGCCGCAGCAATTTGGAACAGGTGCGCTAGAGAGGCAGTTGCATGAACAGTACCATCCTTTAATATTAAATGCATGAATACAAGTGCAGAAATCTTTTGGAACTATTGAAGGAACGGTCGAGCTGCACTTTGTTTGCTATAGGCAGTCCTGTCAAATCTACCGCAAGCTCACTGGAACTATTAACTGCTTGTTTATTAATATGTGAAGTATTCTTTTCTAACTACAAAACGATATGTAGTGCCATCGTTTACCTTGTATATTCCAAGATTCCCATTCACAACAGTGCGCTAAAGTTTTTTATTCGAAAGAAATAATTGATCATTGGCGCCGTGTTCTAACTAAATGTTTATTATAGAAAATGAGGGTTTCAAGCTATACCTTACACTGACGTGACGTAGCTTATTTTTCTCTTTGAGCATTGTCGATTGAATTTTATTACAACAAAATCATCATTTCCAAAGTTCTATCTCTAAGAAAAAGCTTGACTAAGGTAGAATTAATGGCATGAAACTGTGGAATTTTAGAGCAGCGTAACTATAACTTGGCAGAATTTGCAACGTATATTGAAAAAAAAAAAAAAAAAATTTCGTTCTCACGGGAAAAATGAAGGTAATAAAAATGTCAAAAAGGAAGATTTAAGATTGTACCGTAATATTTCAAGGGAGATTTACCGTCATTTAACGGCTATCCGTAAATTTCTGCTGTAAAATCTCTTAACTTTGCGATTTCACTGCAAAAATTCGTAAATTTCTTGGGGTGGGGAAATGGCTCTATAAATGTCCAAAATTTCTAAAATTTGCGGATTGCTAAGTGTGTTCATAACACTTATCCACATCGTAACTTTAGCGTTCATCCATCAGTGTTGTTATTATTCATTGTTCATCGAATCATCCACATTGCATTTTTTACAAGCTTGTTATTTCTTCAGTAGGTAAGGTAACATAAGATTTAGCTAAGTTAAAAAAAAAAAAAAAAATATTTGGGTGTCGCTGTAATACATGGTATTTATAACACGGGTGTTTGGCCTTTATCCTTTGAGAGCTGGCTTCATGATAAAAAACATGAAACAATTAATGTCGTAATAGATACTTCAGGGTAATTCTATGTTAAATATAAATATCTGGAACCGAAAGACTTCGAGCTATGAAAGTGAATGCTTATATATTATGTTAATATTCACGAAGACATCCATGGCGCCACCAACTGATCCAGATGGCTTCCCAATAACTGTGAACAAACCCTCTAGTACGTTGTGTATTGTTGCAATCAACACAGTGTAATGAACACCGTCGTGAGTTTATTTGTTTATATATTTATATGTAGCTATCTTTCGTGTCACGTTCTTAACGAAATAGGCGAAAAATAGGCCAGACTGCAGATTTTGTAAATCGATAACAAGGTTGCAGAAGTTGGCGAAGGCTGATCCTTATCCCTTTCTCTGAAGACTCGTCTTGTTTGAAACACTTCTTGAAATCGGAACAATATGTATGCAGCTTCTGGAGTCCGATTTTTAAACTTTTTTCTCTAAGGTCACGACGCGTAAATTAGACAGAAGACTAACGGAGCACTCACGAGATAATGATTCTTCACGGGTGGTAGACAACTATTTCTTCTACCTTACAGTCTTTTTCTTCTTCTTCTACTGCAGTATTATCCCTGTTCCAAGGAGGTCGCTGAAGCAGATCTTGCTATTCCACGTATTTCTGTCGTTACCTTGTGTTCCTCCAGCTATATATCACGCATATCATCCCTCACACTGTCGTTCTCTGACGGTGCGAATTTTTATAGCCCAAAAATTTCAGCACTTCAGTCAAGCAGACATTTAAGTTTGCAAGACGGTATCTTGGTTACGGAGCGCTTAAAAGTATACAAGCTGGCTGGAGTTACATTCAAGTTTATTGCAGTATTTTCCTCAAGATTTACTTTTGCCTCTCACTATATAGCTAGAAGACGCACGTCGAATTAAGAAGGAAGATAGGGAACGTATACGGAGTACGAGACTACTACAGTTTACGAATGGAGAAAGAGATGAATCGTCTATGCGATACAGGTTACAGAAGTGAATGAAAGCTGCTGATAAGCGTGAGAAGGAAAATGTGGAAACGGGAAGTCATAGAAAAGAAGACATAAGGTTGACAGCATGACTATATATCAATCAAGAAAATGAAGCAATTGAGAGGAGATCCTGCAACGGCCTATATTATTGCTTGAATTTTTTCACGCGCGGGTCCCTTAGTATGATTAGTATGCAAATAATGCCCTTTGGGCTGCAGACGTTTTGACTTCATGACATGACCACTGCAAGTCCAAAGGCGAGCTTTATTAGCCACACTGTTTACATTACCGGTATTTAAAGGTTTAAATTTTTAATTGTGGTACAATTAAGTTGCCTTTCCTTTCGTGTTAAAATTACGCTTGGTTTTCATAACATATGATTACGATGGGCATGGAAGACGGATTTACGTACTAGAAGCCCATGCCAAATACACCACCGGAGTGAAGCACGGGGCCGACAGGCGACCTGCTTTGGGGCCAAAGCCCAGTGGCCCTGTAGTCTTAGAGTTATCTTGGTGACAGACAGACAAACAAACAGACAGGCAGATTGACAGACAGACAAACAAACACGACGAAATCCCCCTATCTAACATTGAAGAAAAAATTCCAAGGTACCCAACATTTTTTCTTTAGGAGAAGGTATCTTGGACACGGTGGGAGGCACTTGGGCGCTCGCCTGCATGACCGTGTTCATAATAGCTCATGAGAAAATCCAATTTTTCCCATCTTGGCTGCCAGCGTCAGAGGTCTCTTGGACCTAAGAGTCAAGTACTGTTGCGGTCTAGCTAGCAAGGAGGATTAATGCATTCAATCTAATTGCGGAGTAGTAATTGATGGTAATGGTAAATTATCTTTAGGGTTGATGGGCAAAGAGACTAAAGTGTGAAGTTGGTGATTTTATTTATTATTTCGTTCTGGCTAATGATTCATTAGATTTTTATTGATTTGTTTTATTTATTTGATTTCTTAGGCCTACTTTCGTGATGTGAAATAGTACAATAATCCTTCATAGCCTAGTCTAGATTTTCACAGTGCGGAAGATAATACCTAGGCCTAGTCACAAAACAACATCATGCTAGTGATGTGAATGTGCATCTTAAGTCTACCACAAGTTTTTTATGTTTTGATACTATAGCTATAAGTTAATGAGGCCATTTTAAGAAATTTTTTATGAATATTACCTCAATTTCGTAGCCAATACTTAGTTTTGAGATATTTGACTTTGAATTTCCAAGTGGGAGAAAATTAGATCAATTTTACTTATAACACAACCAACAGTTTTGGTTTTTCAATGCAGATATCTGACTTAATTTGAAGTTCCCATTGTTCTAGAGAAGTGAACGCAGCTTTCATTACTGCAGTTTTACTTCTTGAACTCAGATCATTTCAAAGTTATCGATGAAACTGTATAATAAGCAGTCCTCATAATATGGATACGGCCCTGGTCGAATCTAAAATAGTTTAGTTTAATAAACAACAGAATGATATAAAATAATGGCAGCATACCGACTTTTCTTCAACATCGATGAAATGTTCCGGTAAGGAATTTGGAAAAGAATATCAGCAGTGAGAAGTAAGAATTCCAAGCTTCGGTAGGTTATGGGGAGAAAAGCGTGTTTCCTCCAAATATAGCAATCATTGTTACTGCCCGGATTACAGCAACCCCCCCCCCCCTTCCCAAATCCTGCTTCAAGACCCCTGCTTAACCTAAGCCACCTCGTTGCCATCGCCAAAATTAACAACGAAATGGTTGCCGGTGTCAGTTGCACGGACCTCAAAAAAAAAAAAAAAAAAAAAAATTTTTACGGATTGTAAAGTAAAATAAACTGTTTATCTACTTCCACTGCCGTCATTTTCACAGGCAAATCGCATTTCTAATAAATAATCTGCCTCAGTAAAATTTCTAATGACATGTATGACTTGTACATTACAAATGAAATCTTTTCTAGCGGGATAGCGTTGAGAATGGTAACGCGTATTTTCCGCACGACAGGAACGAGTGGGGGTGAGAGGAGAAATTGAACACTAGATAGAATTGGGCTTAAATAGATTTGCACCTAAAGACTTAGCAGTCGCGCGAATCTACTCAACACAGGTCTGGTGTCCTATAATTCGGGGTAGTTATAGGTTGTGCAGGATTGAATTGTGTCAATATTTTTAGGTAATAAAATGAGTTGTTTCTAAAAAAAGTGGGCGGTATTCTCATGGTTGAGAGGATAAGTGTGCGTGCAATTATTTGACGTGAAATGTTATGACGTAAAGGAATGTGGGATAATGAATTTTAGATGTATTTATGAGTATTTAGTAAAAATTGATGCAATTAAATTAGATGAGTTAAAATAGGCGAACAAATTAGTTAGTGGTGAATTTTTGGTGCGAGAGATAAGTGATGGAAAATATATTTGAGCTTGGATATTTATCCTCTTAGAATATGAGCGATATACAATTTTGGGTGAAAATTTTTAGGCAATAGCTGAGTATACGATTAAAAATTTGACTTTATTTCAATTCGACGGAAATTATTTTGACGATGACCAAATAAGACGAAAGATATTATGCTGTGATGAGGTTTGATGAAAAAGAATTAGGCATATTTTCCCTTGGAGGTTAGAGAAGTGGACGTACCTGCCATCCTCGTAACAACAACAAAAATCGTATTGTTCGTAATCTTGGTAGTAATGGTTGCAGCAAAGTTCGGACTAGTCGTATCATGGTCGTATGTTGAAATTTCGTATGTTTCAACCTAGCTTAAGTTGTCATATTATCCATCTACCTCTCTTCACAATAGCCACTGCCTTGATCACAACCGACGAGGACGCCGATGTATAGGAAGAGGCGGTGATGGATGAGGTCCTTCCATCATATAATTGAACATAATCATGGCAACAACTGCAAGCATGAGGTCAGCCAGGTAGTTGCTGCAGTACGCAGTTTTTTCATGAGAGGTCCGGCGGAATCTGAGTTTGCTTGTGCAGGAGCCTCTTTTTATACAGGTTGGTCACACAATCGCGACCCTTTCAGTTCCGGAAATGTCCATCCATAGTCTGGCAGGTCTT
The DNA here is from genome assembly GCA_001587735.2 of Parhyale hawaiensis. NCBI lineage: Eukaryota > Metazoa > Arthropoda > Malacostraca > Amphipoda > Hyalidae > Parhyale > Parhyale hawaiensis. The sequence continues at coordinate 3,979,656 of LQNS02276930.1, read as the reverse complement.
AATAGTCACACCATAGTCGCAACATGTTTATACGATAGTCTTGGGACGTCCAACGAAGGTCTAACAAACGTCCTACCAGCCGTACTAGTCGTACCAACGTTGTACCATGGCCGTAACATCGTAACAAAAATCCGGATTTTCCAACGATCCAACGGTCCGTTGTACGTATTGTTGTACATTTCCGTGCGACGAGAAGTTGTAGCAAGGTCGTAACACGTAACCTCGTATGTGTCAACCCAGCTTCATCAGATTTAGACAAGCCAAGCCTCGAGGATTGAATTTCAGCGCCCATTCCAACAAGTTTTAAGTAACAATAATAACTGGAGCACTCTGAGAGCGCATACCTCCGCCAAGTGAGCCAACGGTAGCAAAAATTCAAATTGGCTCTGAAATCATAATTTTCTTTGTATAAACTCCAAAATCTAATCATTTGTGCCTTTTCATATTATTAACAGCTTGTTTAAATTTTTTGAAGATCCGTTCATAACTTTTTGAGTTATACTGTTAACAAACGTTATGATAAACATGAGTCAAACATACAAACGAACCAACCGATCTGCACCAAAATTTGATAATTTATGTCTTTTACCATTACTAACAACTCCAATAGATTTCATGAAGATCCATTCATTATTTTTTGAGTTATTGTGCTAACAAGCATAAAATTAAAAACAGTGACAAACGAACGAACGAACAAACGAACCATTACCAAAATTTGGTCATCTACTCTTTGTTATATACCTAACAACTCATGTTAATTTTATCAAAATCCATTCATAAATTTTTGAGTTATGGCATCAAGAAAAATGACGCAGACAAACAAACAAGCAAACAGATTGACATATCTTCACCAAAAGTTAATCATCTATTCCTCCTAACATTGAACAATCCCTGTAAATTTCATCCAAATCGGTTCATAACTTTTTGAGTTATCTTAGTGACAGACAAACAGACTAACAAACAAACAGACAGACACGATGAAAACATAACCTCCTTGGCGGAGGTAACAATGAATTTCCTTACGGATCTATCTGCCTCCCAGCAGACGGTTCAAGTTTTATCAACACGGTTGAACACATCCAACGCAAGCAGATGCACAGACTTCAATGACGAACAATTACAAGAGGGTTCGCTGTAAAGTGAATGCTAGAAGGCAGCTTGAGTTCATAACCATAATTCCGATCTACATCTATTACTCCTCCTTACTGAATGTAACGTGGGTGAGCACAGGAGATGCGCTGTCGAGTAGCGTTTCTCCAAAAGTTTATAACCATATTCTACAGAATGGTAATGATTTTTACGGTCACCAAGTGACACCAATGCACTCATGTTTTTGCAATGACCGTTAAATTTTCTGGTATCAATATAACGCTTCGTAGGAAGAGGTGCTGCGCCAGGGGGTAATTGCCCCCACGCCCCCCGCACAGCCACTCCGCTGTGTATGCATAGTCATTCACTAAACTGTATCTCTTGTATGGTAATAGGAGGCTCTGTATGATGCACAGCATCTGAAAAAAGCATGTCCGTTACCTTCACTTGATCATCGCATTACCATCCTCCTTCCCGCACTGGGGCTGCAAACTCAAGTTCCGTATCTTGGTTCCTCCTAAGACGGGATCAATTTCTTGCTCAAGTGTTGTTTGTTCCGATTTCTCTTCTTTATTACTGCTGATGGATTTACTTTTAAATTAATGTTTTACGCGGGCGAAGCTCTTTCGTCTTGGAATTAGCCGGGCCGCCTTTCGTTTTTATTCTAATACTAAAAGCAAGCAGCAGGCCAGACCAGGGGCACTGCTTCCTCCATAGCAAAATCACGACTTTGTGGATGAACAATCAGGACGCCTCTACGTGAAATTCTTTTGAACGGTTTAGTAGACTAGTAAATTATCTTAGTAGCATCATTCACAGGCTACAAAATTATGGTTATGAAACTACCATAATAATTCTTTACCGTTCATGTCCGCGGTTGTGAATCAGCAATAGAGCTGCAGTGCACCCGCATGCTTCACAATTTTGTTATTCCGATCATCAGAGATGATGAGCACCGCCAATTCCACTTCAGGGGAGTTGTTATCTGATGTCTGTTCTCTCGAACTGACTGAGCGAGTAGCGATAATAAACATTAACCATTGAATTGGCCAGCAGCTGATGTCAGTTGCTGCCCCCCTCCCCGGGTCAGCACCGAGAAGAGACATCATCGACTGATCGGTGAAACTGAACCTAATAGACTTCAATTGTGTGGAACTGCAGACAAGTCCCCTGGCTTCGACCCGCTGTATCAAATTCCAGTCGTTATCTTTTAATTTAGTATCATTCAAACATCCGAAAACTCCAGCCTGCTCCATAACATATACATTTCAGCTTTCTCAAGCATAATGGGGTTACTTCTAACACCAGCAGCAACATGATTAGAACTGGCGCAGTTACGTCAGGCTTCCGCTCTGCTCTGATTTCTTACCGTCACACTGTCGGACAAGCAGACTCAGACTCCTGAGACTCCTGCCCCGAATGCCACAAAAGCACTCACACTGTGAACCACCTATTCGAATGTTCTGCTCATCCCACCCGCTCCTTCCCACCTCTCTATGGGACAATCCTTTATCTGTACTTCACTTAATGTGTTCTTTTCCTTCCTTTTCATATCTTCCGCCACTTGCTCGAGCCCCTCCATCTACCAATCTATGACGATTAGTAGATATACTCATGAAGTAAAGGTGGTGTTATGGACGCCACTCGTAGCACATAGAGGTTCCAAAGCTAAATTTTAAGATTAGGAGGACGGCCAACTGCGAGTTCTCTCTACGGTGCATGCAGCCGTTTGCAATCAAACTCCTAAACACTTGCATTAGCGTCAGTCGAATCAGAGAGCACATTTGTTTTCACAATCCCAAGAGGAGTATTTTGCTAATATGAAGTATGAGAGTTCGTTGTATTGTAGAAAATGCGCTTGTATGAATTTAACGTTTGTGCCGCTTTTGGTTTCCGAAATTCTCAGTGTAGCCAAATCTAAACTGATCGTTGCCTACTGAATGAGAGACAGTTTAGTAAAGCTTGAATTGATTATTAAGACAGTTTTCGCAGTCATGAAGCTTTCAATGAAAATCATTCTATCTTGCCGTTCAAGGATTTTTAGTGAAACGTAAAGGGAATGTTCACATCGTTTACACGTGTCCCAATATAATATATACTATGTTCTGAGTTAAAGCTGTCAGCTGCTATGGGAACATAGCAAAATTAATCTTGAGGTAAATACGCTCATCTACGTACTCGTGAATCTGCTGCCACCGGATCACTGACTAGAGGAAGCTTTTGGCAAATACGATTCATGGAAAAGCTAAATATT
>LQNS02276930.1:3934804-3949361 GCA_001587735.2 Parhyale hawaiensis | reverse complement strand
AGATCAGACCCAGTTCTTTCAGGCGACGTTCATACGACTTGTTTCTCAGCTGAGGTATCAGTTTCGTTGCTCTGCGTTGGACTCTTTCCATGTTATCGATATCTTTACAGAGATGTAGCGACCAGAATTGAAAAGCAAATTCTAAGTGTGGCCTCACTAACGCCTTGTACAAGGGAACGATGATGTCTTCGGACTTGTATTCGAAGTTTCTGGTGATGAATCCGAGTACTCTGCTTGCCCTTTTCTCACTCTTGTCAACTTGCTGACTGTTATTGTTTGTTTGTAATAGGGATTCCCAAGTCACGTTGTTGGGTGACAGTAGCGAATTCCGTCCCATTCATTTTAAATGGGATGGAAGAGTTCACCAGCCCTAAGTGCATTACTGAGCATTTATCGACATTAAAGTTCATCTGCCACGTTACGCTCCATTCCATGAGGCGGTCAAGGTGTTGTTGTAGCTCGGCTCTTTTCGTGGCAGGATGACATAGTTTAGTAGCATCCGCAAATTTACTGATTTTACTACTGATGTTAAGATCGACATCAATGATGTTGTACAATAACTCAAAAAAGTGGATCGTTATAAAATTCATAGGAGTTGTTGGTAATGTTAAAAGACATAAATGAATAAATTTTGGTGCAGATCGGTTGGTTCATTTGTATGCTTGACCCATGTTTGTCATAATGTCTGTCAGCAGTATAACTCAAAAAGTTATGAACGGATCTTCAAAAAAATTACTGAAGTAGTTGCCACTCTGAATGAGCAGAAATGATTAGATTTTGGTGTTGATACGAAAAAAATCATGGTCTCAGTACCAATTTTAATTTTTCGTAACTGTTTCCATGCTCGGCGGAGGTATGCGCTCCCAGAGTGCTCTAGTTTACACGTCATATTCAGTTCACACTGCTCTTCACAGAACATATTTATTCCTCACCAACAAATATAAGCACTGAAGCAGCGCTATAACCAATTGTGCACAGTAACAGTTAGCCTATTGCTCGAACTCTCTGTACTTGACGACATTTTACAGTATTTTGTCTATGGGTGCAGCTCAAGTAGCTGGCCAGTGATGAGCGGGAGATTAAATGAACTAAATAATAAAATACAGTGATATGTTTAAGAACATAACATACGAAGGCCTGAGGTTCCACACTTAAATACTTCGACTCGTCGATGTGATGTAAATTCGCTGCGTGCGGCCACGGCTAAGTTTTATTTTAGTCCTCTTGAGTCCTCCCGTTACATTTTTTGCTTCCTGGTCTCTATTGTTTGGCCTTCGTCTTTAGCAAAAGTCACTTGAACTGTAGGCACATCTTGAGGCCACCAAGACCAATATGGAGGACTTTAAGTAAACAGTTACCGTACAGGATACTTTAATCCTGAATTGCAGGCTCAAGACACATTCTCCTGTTTCAGCTTCGAGGCAGTCTGCATATTTTCGAGAAGGCGCCAGACTCGCACTAACTAACCTAGAGAAGTTCAACCTCCGGCAAAGTAGGATACCCGTGAGTACCTAATGTACTTATGTACTCCAACTTAAAGTTCAACCATAGCGAATTCAATACAACGAGTAGCAGCAGCTCCATGTAAGCCGACGGTTGACCTCTACAGGAGAATGAGCCAACATCCTAACAAACATGTTTCCACTGCGTGGATCTTTCACGTTTTTTCTTTATATCCTTTTATCACAAAAAGAACTTATCACTAAAATCGAAACCTAGGGAGGAAAGGCTGCTTACATAAGTAATTTTTTACAATACTGTATACAAAGTAAGTTCATTGGTGGGCGATATAGTTTTCTAGAATTTAATATATAAGCAAGCCATGTTCATTGTATCATACGTAATACTAAGTAATCTTTTCACTTTAGAGTATATTTGATCGCAATCTACCTTTGCTACAAGGAATTATGTGTAACAAAATATTACATCCTACGCTATTTATCTCCTGGCAATATATTACTGCCTGCATAAATGCTCAGTTCTTTTACCTACTGCAAAATATTCCGTAAGGCGATGAGTTACTCACTGCAAAGTATTGAAGTAGGACCGTAAGTCCTCCTTGGGACACGTGCCCCAGTCACTCTTGTAGCCGAGCAGCACCATGTTGGGCTTCAGCTTACCGAGCCCAACCACCTGGACAAGAACTCGATGTTAAGAGCAGCGAATAATATTTACTGTTTTCTAGTAATGAATTCAGCTAGAATGATTATTTTCTTAGAAATATAGTGAGTTTACATTGGTTCATTGATTTTGAAGAAGCCGTAAGTTTTCGATATTTTCTAGACAATCTATGCGTTTTCATGATTTTCTAGAGAAGGTTTGAATTTTCATTATATTCAAGAGAAGAGTCATAGGTTTTCATTATTTCCTAAAAGGAAAAAGTCTTTACCGTGTCAAACTTAGCAGTTAGTTTGTCATTAGTGCCTTGAGAAAAGTGAATATTGTATGAGTTCTATGAAAAAGCTTCCTTAATTTCACAGTTAGCTTAGTGATAGGTCGTTCATGCGAAAAAATTCTTACTAAACTTACATATCATCGGCCAGTTAATAACACGGCAAGCATAATTTCAGACAAAAAGGGTACGACCATTCAGCAGAGTTTCTGACACACTTTTTCATGAATTTCATTCCTATTTACCCACCTGAAAGAGACTGGATGCTCCGGTTTCAAGATTATCAGCTTCGATGAGACTGAAGAAAGATCTGTATTTCTTTTTACTAAGCCAATCCGTGCAGCGAGCTATGTACTGAGTCCTCTGCTTCAGCTCCATGTTCTGTAATGAGAGCAGTAATTCCATTTGAGAACAGTACTAAATTTCAGCCGGTAGTCTTTTAAAAACAACTAAGTACAATAGAAATGAAAGTGTACCTAAACAAAACCAAAGTCAGAACCCTGACTGTCGACCTAATTGATAATTTTATTAAAATTTGATTTGAACATTTCGACCCTATAGGTCATCATCAGCAGTTTGAGATAAAAAGGATAAAAATGATGCACGGGAATTGTCAAAGTTTGCTAAAATTATAAAAACCTGAAAAGTTCAAGTTTTTTTATAATGGAGGTTACTTTCAAAGGGCAGGACGACTGCATGTTGTCAAACTTTGTATTTAGTTTATTAATGAATGGTGACTCCAACATAGTGAGGTCAGAACATGACTTCACAGAGCCAAGGATGGAAATGTTTGGTAATAAAATAAGAGTATTGCACTGTTCTGCTTCAGTGCGTATTGCTGAATATGAAGGAGTAGTTAAGGGATTATTTGTTCTAAACCTCCTACTCTTACTCTCAAAAAGTCAATAAAAAATTATAAAAAATAATATCCTGTATGACATTATTTGTAGCCAGACATGCATGAGAGAGAAGCAGCTTCCACATTACTCAAATGAAAATAATGTGACACTCATTATAGAACCGTGATGAATTTCTCACCTTAGACACTTCGCCACAGACCATCATAGAGAGATTCTTGGTAATAAGACTGGCGAAGTCCAGCAGCGGTGGCCTGGCACTTGGTCTGCCACACAACACAAGAACTTGTGGTCTGTAGTTCTTAATATGTTCCTCCACGGTCTGCAGGGTCAGTGTGGACTTGAGGGCAGACACGTAGCTGGCTGCCTGCGTGCTGGAACCCCAGTTGACATCTGGAAAACCAAATTAATTGCTGCGTGAAAAGCTGAAACTTTATCTTATATTGGGCCCAGTCGACATCTAGAAAACCGTATCTATTACTTCTCTGAGGCCCAATTTACATGTATAAAAGCTTTTTTTAGTGCTATTAAGCCCAGTTCACACCTGTAAAACCTGTTTATTTTTTTGCTGCTATTAGGCCAAGTTTACACCTTTACCATAGGGTCCTACTTTAAATTTAAAGACAAACCACCCACACCGCTTCTGTCAAGTGTTATCTACCGTTTTAGATGCAGAGAATACAATGCCTCGTACATTGGTAGCCCTGGACAACATTGCAAAGCCCTCCCGCGTTGACCAACATTTAGGTGAATCCAGCCAACCCGATCTACCACTTGTAAAACCCTTACATTCAGCTTCCCGCCTGCATGCTGAGCAAAACGACCATCCCATCAGCAACAGGAACCTCTCAATCATTGACTCTTCTAATCCAATCGAACTCACAACATTAGAATCCCTTTATATCCATAGAACAAGACCTAGCCTCAACATTATGACCTCAGCTGTACCTCTTCACACTATCCACGACTAACTAGCTCCACATCTACCGACTGTACAGGAGCTGACTCCAGGCCCATTCTCACAGCTCTGTTCATTTGCTTTTTAGATTATAGACCATGACTGACAATTTTCCTCCGACTGTACATGTTTTTTCTCTCCCCTCTAGAATCACTTAATATCCATAAAGCAAAACCTAGCGTCAATATAATGACTACAGCCGTACCACTCGTCACAACCCATGACTGACACTTTATCCTCCGACTGTACTAGCCCGGTTTCCTCCGCTTCCCCTTACCGTCCGACGCTTATATAAGGACCCCTATAGCGCACTATGGTCATTGGCCTGTTAAGTCCCACCCTGGTAGCACATGTCCAAACTTAGTTCATCTAAATTAAAATTCTTTTAGGCAACCTTTGTAGATTTTAGTTACAATTTCTGATGATGGGAAAAAATTTCCGAAATATTAAATTTTAGTTTACCGTCGACTTTCTATTCATTATTTGTAATTTGCCTTAGGATAGTGTCTGGAAAACCATATTAATTGTTGCTATTAGGTCCAGTTCACATCTGTAAAACCATACTAATTATTACTTTATGTTTTAGATCCAGTTGACATCTGTAACATTAACGTATTTACGTCCATTAGGCCTAGTTGCCTTCGGTAACACAAAAGTATTAACTTTCATGAGGCCCACCTGCCATTTATAAAATCAACTATTTCCTGCTAGGAGTCCCAGGCAATATCTTCAAAATTAAAATATGTATCCACTTCTGTTAGGCCCCGTCCGTCAATATGTATAAACCTTCTTGTATTAGCACATCTATCCAGTCAAGCTCAGAGCAACTGTTTCAAGATTATTTTATCTGTTCTCAAAATAAGTATATTTTCTTTAGCTGGTAATTCATTAGCACACTCGGCACAAAAATTTTACTACGGTAAGTATTTCTCACACGCTATGAGAAACCGATTTACGATTGTGAACTTCTTACGAGTGGTGTTATTAAACCACCAATGTCACCAAACTATTTTCAAACTCGCGGCGCAGTTGTATTGCATACTCGTACCAATAAATGTAAGCCAAAGTAATTAGTTCTGATGAGCACATCAATTACCTACCAACCGTAAGCCAATCTGAAATTATCAGCATTGATCTGATGTTATCAGATAGCCTTCACTATTTACCCATAAGCAGACGATAAATGCCTAAAGATTTCTTAAATCATAAGCGCCCTGTCCTGTTCACACACGTTACTCATTTGCCCTACGTTCGCCCTTCAGATTATCCTAATGTGCAGTTGTGTCCTTGGGAACACAACCGTGCGCAACGACAGATTTGTTAAAATGTTAAACTGTCAACAGCAAGTGTCATTTGTTAGTAACCTTTTGGCCATCTGTTCTTTTTTTTGTGAAGCAGAACTTAGAACGCAAAGCTGCATTCTGTCAAGGAAACGGACGACACTACAATGCACTTGGGCGCTGTGAAGTTCGCACGTAAGGCAAAACACTAACGTGTGAGCCGGCCTTAAGTAGCATCTCTTAACAATGCCAGCATCTCAAGAAGTTTAGACACGATACTTTCTACCGAGATCGCACTGTAGAGTCGTACACACAACTTGATTAAAGAATGCGTGCTGCTCACACGCCGCCCAGATTTGTATTTAATCTCGGTAGCATAGATACGGCAGCGCATACAACGTGCGAGCTGCACATTCTCGCATCAAGTTGAGCGTGCGAGTGTCAAAATCCCATTGTATTTGCAGTATTGCCCAAGCTCTACAGTCTGGAGTAAGTCGTTACCAAGAATAAGCTAATGTATCTTAGCTATCACTGATTGAGTCGATTACATCGAAATAAACTAATCTCATCAGCGTTAGCGTGTCCGTAACTTCGGGGAAAAGTTCTGGTTTCATTATTTTGAAGCCAGTTTTACGTGTTAATCTTAAACCAATTATCTCTGACAATGACCGAAGTCATTGGGAATCGGCTTGGACTTTACGCCTAATAGCCGATACAGGGAAGCAAAATCAGTGCACAGCACTGCAGCAATTAACAAGTTGAAGCAAGAAAGAAACGAAAGAAGGAAAGAACCCATTTATTTGCTCATTAAAAAGATCAGCTCATTTCAATTTCCCTGCGGGTCCAATCGATGACCCAGGAAGTTTACGTCGTTCTTCAAGTAAAAAAAATACGTTGAAGATAGTAAAACTAGTCCGGTATGGGTATGTGTAGTTGAGTTGCAAGTAAACGTGTTTTGCTTACCAGGTTTCCTGTAGGACACGAAGAGGTACAGAGCGATGGTGATGATGAAGGTGACGAGGGCGGTGATGTAGTCAATGAGGAACATGGCGATCAGACACAGTAGACCACCAAACAGACTCACCCACATGTTGTAGTACTGTAGAGCACACCGTATAAGCCATTAGTTCAAGAAAATTGCGGAGGTATTTACATGATTACATATTAACACACGAAATTACTTCACTTTAAAAAGTAGTTAAATTCAATACGCTCTGTATTCTTGGAATTGATCCATACACTGGGTCATCACTCACGCAATGGGTCATTTCCTACACAGGGAGTCAAGATCCATGACCCACTCACGTATTACGTCTTAACCTACACAGTCAAAAGGTAAAGTCAACTTTGACTGCACCCTCCACTGGGAAACCCACACGCTCTGGTTTGCGCTGCGGATATAGGCTACAGGCGCTAGAGGAGTAAGTGCAGCTGCAGTTGACCACGGGTCATCAAGAACTATGGCACCAATTAGACGGAAGGTTCAAATGAAATGCTTCCCTTAGCGTTTGACAGGGTTAACCACAGGGGTCTATTATACAAGCTGGAGTCCTTTGGTGTGGGTGGTAGGGTTTCGTCAATCATTCGTGATTTTGTTTCCGAGCGGACGCAGAGTGTGTCTGTTGACGGCATTTTGAGCGCCTCAGTTGGGGGGGGGGTGTCTGGCGTCCCTCAGGGTAGTGTGCTTGGCCCGCTGTTGTTCGTTCTCTATACGAGTGACATGTTCTCTTCGCTTGAAAGCACGTTGATCAACTATGCCGACGATTCCACTTTGATGACAGTGATACCTGCTCCTCGCCTGCGTGATGCTGTAGTTCAGTCTCTGAATAGGCCTAGACTTGTCACGCATTAGTGCATGGTGCTCGGCCTGGAGCATGAAGCTGAATGCTAGTAAGACCAAGTCGATGATTAGCAGTCGGTCTCGGACACTTGTACCGCTGCATCCCCAACTGGAGATTGATGACACTTTACTTCAGGAGTCTAGCTCCTTGGAGATTCTTGGTGTTGTCTTTGATGAGAAGCTTACTTTTGAGCCGCATATTGGGAGGTTGGTGTCACGCGCTTCCACTAAGATTGGACTCCTACGTAAGGTGAATTCCGTGTTTGGGGATAGTCAGGTTGCCCGTAGATGTTTTTATGCGTTTTTACTTCCTGTGTTGGAGTATTGCTCACCGGTCTGGGCTTCAGCTGCTGACACTCACTTGCATCTGCTAAACCGACTTGTTAGTTCAGCCAGCAGGCTGTGCGCTGATAATGATCTAGTGAACCTGTCCCACAGGAGAAGAGTCAAAGAGCTATAAAGTGTACAATAATGAGAGGCATTGGTTGTATTCTTCTCTCCCTGCCCTCAAGGTTTTTGGGAGAGAGACTCGTGCTGCGTGGGGAGCGCACTCTTTCACTTTGGAGGCTGTCAGATGTCGAACTAATCAGTTCTGTCGGTGCTTCGTGCCCTGGTCGGGTAAGATTTGGAATTTTTGCCGGCATCGGCTTTTGCTCGTATGGGCCTGCAGGTGTGTAAGTCAGATGTTAATGGTTCTTTGCTGGATTTCCTTTAGCAGCGTTTTGGGCTTTCCGGTGTTGCAAGATACTTCATTTTGGTTGTATTACCTGTCCGTGGGAGTTCAAGCGTGAAGTTTTAATAATAATAATAATAATAGCAAGTTATCTTATCATTTTAGTAGCTGCCTCAGTAAGATTTCGCTGCTCCCTTAGCCGGGCTTTAATACTTAACTCTCAGACTATCGAAAGGAATCATACTAGAAAATTCCTCACCTGAAAGGCTGGTCTCCAGCCCGGACTCTTTATCAGCGAGGCATGGAAGCAGGAGAAGTTAATGAGGCTGTAGGAGGCCAAGAAGAAGTTACTGAGGAGAGTCGACACGGCGTTCAGGTTACCTGCAATTCCAGCAAATGTCAGATCATATATTCAATGCATCTCGCTTAAACATGATATTCATTCCACGAATGCCATCGTACTTTATAAATAACGTTTCGTAAACGACGCTCTTCTTGCGAGGAATTCAGTTTCTATACAAAGGAAAAATGCATTATCGATCTCCTTTTCTCCCTCGCCCTGGTCTCGCCATAGTATACAGAACTAGAGCACTCTGAGAGCGCATACCTCCGCCAAGAAAGGCAACGGTAACGAAAAATTCAAATTTGCTCTACAACCACGATTTCTTTTGTATCAACTCCTAAATCTCATCATTTTTGCCTTTTAATAGTATTTACTGTTTCTGCAATTTTTTTGAAGATCCTTTCATAACTGTTTGAGTTTTGTGCTAACAAACATTATGACAAACATTATTTAAACATACAAACGAACCGACCGTTCTGCACCAAGATTTCATCATTTATATCTTTTAACATTATTAACAACTCCTGTAAATTTCATAAATATTTATTCAAAACTTTTTGAGTTATTGTGTAACAAACATGACAAACACGACGCAAACATAGACGCGAATCAGTCGATGTACACCAAAATTTAACAATTTTTGCTATTTAACATTATTAACTACTCCTGTAAATTTCATAAAGATCCATTCAAAACTTTTTGAGTTATTGCGTAACAAGCATTATGACAAACACAACTCAAACATAGAAACGAATCAGCTGATCTGCATCAAATTTTAATCATTCATGCCTTTTAACATTACTAACAATTCTTGCAAGTTTCATAAAGATTTACTCAAAACGTTTTGAGTTATTGCGCTAACAAACATAAAATCAAACGAACAAAAAGATCATCACAAAAATTTGGTTATTAACTCCTTACGATTTACCTAACCACTCCTGTAAATATCATAAAAAATCCATCCATAACTTTTTGAGTTATGGCATTGAGAAAAATGAATAAGACAAAAAAACGGATGGACAGATCTTCACCAAAAGTTAATCATCTGTTCCTCCTAACATACCTAACAATATCTGTAAATTTCATCAAAATCCGCCCATAACTTTTTGAGTAATCTTGGTGACAGACAGATAAAGGAACAAACAAACAGACAGATAAACCCGACGAAAACATAACCTCCTTGGCGGAGGTAATGAGGATGCAATATGACCGGTCAGGTCATGCTGCAAGCTTAGTGTACGTGAAAATTAATTTTACGCCTCCCTGAAATTATTTCTACAAAAACATTACGTTAGCTATCGTAGCATAGCTCTTTCTATAATATTGCAATCGCACCTAAGTTAGGACGCAATATTCTCGACTTACTGTATAAATATTGGCCTGATTCAATTAAATACACTTATGACGATGCAGTCGTCACGTTGATATAATTTTACCTATCTCGATTCAATCTGCATTATCATGATGCAATCATGAGTTTGTCTCTCATGATACAAAATTACCTATAACGACTGAGTCATTTAACAAAATCATGACGCAATCCTACCTATCATGATACAGATTGTGTCTATAATCGCTATGTAATTATTATGTGAGCTTACGTATGATTACATTTTACCATTACTAAGACTTCAGTAAAAGTACTTCTCAACCTCAACTATCATTATGAAATCTCCCACGTTATGATGCAGTCCGTATATATTACAATCTCGTAATCTCCCCATCATAATAAAACATCACTTATAGTGATGCAGTCCGTATAACAATGGCGTCTATTAAGTAAGTTTACCTGTCATGGTGCAGTATCACCTCTAATAATCTAATTATACTATCAGTGTAATCATTTGTTACTCTCATCTTTCATGCAGCAGTAACACCTGTATCGTGTAGTCGCTTTATTTAACCATTACATAAGCTTACCTACAAGCTACAATCACACCTACGATGATGTAATCAGTATATATGATCTTACCTATCATGATGCAAGCGAAGGAGAGGACAAAGACGAGAATGTATCCCCTGACAGGATCGTTGTTGGCCCCGTAGCCCTTGCTGAAGCTGTAGATGCCAGGGTAGAGCTTGTCCTTAGCTAGGGCCTGCAGCACCCTAGGGGCGCCCACTAGGGAAGCGATGGCGGACGACAGGGTGGCAGCAAAGCAACCTAAGTAGATGAGGGGACCCCAAGCCGCCACCAGCTCCATCACCTGCCATTGAGTAAGGGGTGGTCACCATTAGAGAGGTCCTGTCAATTTCATGAAAATCCGTTATATTTTTTAGTGATTTCCCCGACAGCCAGGCTAACAAACCCTAGAAAAATGTATTTTCCTTGACGAAGGAGAATGCATTTTTCTAGGGTTTGTGTAATTGTGTTCATGACTCATCCGTGTCTTTGCAAAAAGGCAGAAAATACAGAAAAATACAGTTGTTCACACACCTGCGTGCTGTTCTCAAGGCCGAATTCACACTTCGTTAAGTTTCTCTCTGGATCGTCATGGCCTGTGGTAGAACACTGCGTGTATGTCGGACAGTCCAGGATCGACAGCGAACCGTTTTTATACCCTGTGCTGTTTATGAATTCAAGGTACATGTCCTCATCACCTGGAATGTCATATCATCGGAATTATGAACGCGCCACTACCATTAGTAGGTTACCTTTACTAATCGAGCACTAGAATTATGAATGCACCACTACTATTAACAAGTCAAGATTAGCACCAGACCATTGGCATCACAAACGCGTCACTACTATGGTATCAATTTTTCATTTCCACTCGCATTATGAACAGGCTAATACCATTAACAATTCACAATTGTAAGAAGACCAGTGGCATTATGAAAATGCCACTAACATAGGCAACTTGCCATTACATTACCGTTAGACCAGTGGCATTATTAATGGGCCAGTACCATTACCTATTTATCATAACCATTCACTCTAAAACACTACACTTATATTCTACTAGCACCACTATACCAATCATGATTATCTCTTTCCCGATTTTGAATGCATGAAATGTTATGTGGTAACTCAAAATGAGTTAATTTGAAAAGTTTCTAATTCTAAGCCAAATGACTAGGTTTTTTTCTCCAATTTGAACCCAAGCTTACCTATTTTACATTGAGAAGACAAATTGCGTTGACACCTCTGTAAATAATGGTTCCTGAGAGAAACACAGTCGTATTCTTTTATTAAAAAGGAAAGAGTAATTCGCATATTTCAAACAAGTTGAACATTCGTCGTGAAACAGCTTGACAAGGCATGAAAATTTTCAAAGAAACAGTAAAACATGCGATCGCGCAGGCAAGATAGGGAAAACGTTTCATTCGAACTCAACGCTTCAACAAGGCCACGCGAGAAAAATAAGAAGAAATCACCAATACCACTACAGCTACTTACCACTAGCATTACTTAAATAATAACCCACCATTAGCATCCCTGACAACATTGGCAGCCAGGAAGAATGGGTACATGAGGTACGTGAAGCACGTAATAGCGATGGCCAGTAGGGTACCTTTGGGTATCGCTGTGCTTGGATCCTGCCCGCATAAAGTGAAATAACTTTATTCTTATTGATTACCACAGTTACCATAGCTCAGTAATTCCCATAGCATAGGGACTGGATACAGTAATTAATATTGCATCGTTTTTAGATACAATAACTACCTTTACATTGTTACTTTTAAATCTGACAACAATTACATAATTACTAGTAACTCTGGTAACCGTTACATTTTCACGGTAGTATGATACCGATACATCTTAATTCCTGCTGTAAAAAACTTACAAACATTTGTGATTTGACATAGTTTTGACTCCTATGTGTGCCTGAGTATATAGACTCTCCAAGGGTTTCAATATTATTGTTACAAGTTGTGTCTTTTTTGCTCACATTTATAAAATAAATAGAAATATACAAATAAAACTAAAACCAGTTACTGAACTATTACTGTTCCAAATATTTATAATTCATTCAATATGCCTTCCGCTGGCATCGATAACCTGCTGCAAGCGCTCGCAGAACGCTTTACAGGAGTCACGAGATGGCTTGGAGAATTTTACTCATTCCTCCAATAGTGTTGCTTTCTAAGTCTCAACATTTTGTGCAGGGAAGCTGACACCTTGCTCTTCAATGGGGACCAAAGGCTGAAATTAACTGGGCTAAGGTCTGGAGATGAAGGAATACTCCAGTAAAAATATGCACCAATACAATGGTTGCAACGATAATTACTAAACACTTTATAGGTATGTTTCATAGAGATGTGTGAATGGGACTAAGCGCACCTTCAAGTCCCCAGAAAGGTTGGCTCCGGCCACTATGCCCGTCACTGCTGTGAAGAACACAGCAAATACCGATATGATGTTCTGGTCCTCACCATCGAAGTATCGGTAGTCGTGCTTCACGTTGTCCGCAAAAACTTCGCCTATAGTAGAAATCAACTATCAATAATTTATGGTTATAAGAGAAACAAAAATCATGATTGTGAAAATGTTGCTGAAGCAAACACATGTTACTTCGCTAATTTTTATCATATGGAGCTCACCTGATTTTATTTAAAAATCTTATTTCTAAGTTTGCGGATTTGCAATCAATTTGTGAAGCCACATATGCCGTTGATCTGTATTCTTTAACAACTTGTATTAGTTAACCGTGGACCGCCTAGAGAGCCCGTGGGCTTAGAATAATTGGTCGCGTAGAGCATTGCCTGACAACTAAAACTTAAAAATTACTTTATTCATTGAAAAATGGGAATTACTCACATATATTCGCTGTTACGTGCACAACATTTAAAGTGATATTGTCAGGAATTCAGGTCGTAACATTACTATAGGGCGCCAAGCCAATGCTCTTATGCTCGTTGTGCATCACAGAGTATCTGCACCAACAATTGGACTAGTATAGGATAATCGGGTCTGGCCTTGCACCAATTAGCACCCGAACTTATTTCAACCTACCTAAAATTTTCGGAAAAAAATGTCAAGGGTCTCCTAGGGATGACATTACTGCACTTACAGAAAGGAGATAAATCGAGGCTCTTTATTTGGTTATTGAAGAATTTCTCGGGAGTGATGTCATGGCCGCTGTAAACTTGTCTGTAGGGTGAATTTCTCAAGTGGAACTGGTGATTTACGTTTTTTTATGGATTTATCGAGAGTGGGGGCTCTGACCTAGAGTTTCTTAAGAATTTATATAAAGAAATTGGGATTTACTGGACCTTGCGGGTATCTTTAAAATGAGGATCTTGATCCGCGGAAGGATTGGAGTGGTTTAGTACGCCTGATTTCGTGGCAGACCTGGTAGTACCACACACTCGGCTTTTTAATGAAATGATGAATCCAGTTAACTTCCTCAATTCAGTTATTGGCTGACCCCGCAAAAAAAATGTTCTTTCACCAGTTTTTCCAGAAAGCTCAACAACTGATCTATTACTACTCACTATTAATCTATTACTGCTCACTGCTGATCTGTTACTACTCACTGTTGATTTATTACTACTCGCTGCTGATCTATTACTACTCTCTTCTGATCTATTTCTACTCACCGCTGATCTATTACTAGTCTCTGCTGATTTATTACTACTCATTACTGATCCATTACTACTCACTGCTGATCTATTACTACTCTCTGCTGATTCATTACTAGTCACAATTGATCTATTACTACTCACTGTTGATCTATCACTAGTCGCTGCTGAGCTATTACTACTCACTGCTGATCTATTACTACTCACTGTTCCAGCCCACGAAACCTCGGGCGCGGGACTCGTAATCGCCTTCCAACGGTCCTATGAAGCAGCCCACGATTATGTCGATTTGAGATCCAATCAAGAGAAACAGCAGCGCCATTTGAACCTGGTAGACAAACGCCCGTAAAAGACCTGCACTTTAGTACAGCAGGAAAGTCTAAAGGAGTGCTTTTGCTCCAACTCTTGAGTAGTCGTGAGTAACATACATTTTAATAGTGGAATTATAAAAAAATCTGTTATCAAAACGATACAAAAAACACCACCGGGTATATATTTATTGCTGCAATAAATATACTTATTGCAGATCAAAGCAGAAGGCAGCTGCTGTGAGGCGCGTCGGCGGGTAGCGGATAGCCGGATTGCCTGGAGATATGCAGGTCAGCTACGAATATTGAATAAGCAGTCGTGGACCGAATTACCCGGTACTGACAGCAGCCGTTAGCCCGGGTTGCCACGCTGTACGGCATTC
>LQNS02276930.1:3911638-3921713 GCA_001587735.2 Parhyale hawaiensis | reverse complement strand
TGGTGCGGAGTCGGTCAACTCCTTTAAAAATCGTCTTGACATACATTGGGAGAGACATCCTCCACAGCTAAGAACTCCTTTTCCACGAGTCGCTAGCACTTAAAGGTCAAAGCTTCCCAGGCCATTTTAAGCTGACTTCTTTTCACTTATGCTCCATCTCTATATTTAAGCTCCGCATATCAGCGGCCATCGATCATACTTACGGGCATTAATGACCATCGCTTTGGCGTCGATTCTTCTCTCTTTTTTTCTTTTTTTTCTCATTTCTTTTTTCTCTTTCGTCTTCCATTTTTTCTCTTCTCGTTTCTCCATTCCTCTACAGTCTACTAACATAATGACAATAGCTCATAGAGGATCGGGGTGTAAGTCCCGGTGTCTTTTTGGGAATGGGCCTTTTGGTTCGTCTACTGCCGCCTATCTAATCTAATCTATACAAGCAACAAACACGGTGGTATCAGTTCACGCCATTCTTTTAATCCAGCTCAGCTCTTTCCGTTTTTGCTCTCAGCAATCATTAGCTTCAGTTACTTCAACATCAAGCCTGAAGATGACCATGTGCAATGTTTGAAACGCGTTACGAATAAATCAACTCCCTTGACTGTGACCAGCTCCTTCATCGCACAGAACGGACAACAATTTTAAAAATGCAATATCTTGAGAAATATAATAAAGATACTTTAACAAAGAAATATGGCGTGGTTTTAACCGAACATGTATAAAAGAAGGGTTACTTCCCAATTATACAAATATATATATATATATATATATATATATATATATATATATATATATATATATATATATATATATATATATATATATTTCAATACACTGCCAGTTCAGTAGCCAAAGTTGAAATTCAAACCACCAAGACGTCTACAGCATCTCTTAATGTTGCCATGGAGTCTATTTTTTTCTTTTTTTTACTTTCCCCATTCACTGAAACTATATTTCCTTTCAGTTCACGACGTATAAATTCAGTATAAGATCAACTGTTAGGATATCATGATACACATGAATACGTGTGTACTAGGTCGTGTACTTTGCAAAATATTTCTCTTACAAATAATTACACAGTTGGAAAACATACTGAGGGCAAATCTTTTGTTAACCGAGCTCTCAACTCTGTTGTGCGATAATGACAGGTGACAAATATGCTGACTGTATAGAGGGCAGCAAACTCGAGATCCACAGGTATCAAATCTTCGAAGTTGGGCAACGCTGTACTGAACAGTGACAACTGACGTATCGCTGGTATACCCCAAAGCAACCTCAGCACAGCACCAGTGTGGGAAAGCAGAAACTATTTATTACAAGAAAGGCTGTAGCTGTGACAGTTTAGGCTTGAAAATTAATAGCCCATAGACCAGAAAAATGCAGACGCGAAATAAGCTCAGTATATATTTCTCTTCAGGGTGTTAGCAAAGCGAGCAAAGTAGGTGGGACTTTGATATCAGAAAAACAGCCAATGAGGGCAAAACAAAATGCCGGGCAGCCCCCTAAGGAATGACATTGACTGGAGCAATACGAGGGTTGGTACAAATATATACGGAAGTTGGAAAAAAATTTTGAGGAGGATCCAAATGACAAGGTTCGACTGGGGTTAGAAAAGATTGGACCGTCAGTCTTAGGTAAGGTGCTCGTCTTAGCACTTTCTCGTCAGCTCCGGTCCTTGTGGACCAGATACAGTAGGTGGTGGAAAGTTAAGTGAAACAGAGAGTTTACCAGTTTCGGGTGACGTACTGTGCCTTCACTCCTGCGCCTCGCAGAGGCGTTTGCTCAACCATCTGCATTGGTTCACTCGTTAATTTACCACAAAGTGCAGAAATCTAGTATGGTGGCCTTGAAGAATTTTCGTCAATGGAATTGGAAGCGAATTTATTGGGCCAGTTAATCGTCACCTTTTTTCTAATTAAATGCCATTGTTCAACTTTTCGAATATTTGGCACCGTGATACAAATCTTTAACATTTTGACTTCGAGATTTTGGCCCCTCTTGCGGATTATTGGACACGGAATTTATCCCAAAAATGAGCGTTCATCGATTAACGACCAGAGCAATTAGCATCCAGCGGAGCTTCACTAAGGCCCAGGGTTCTTCGTTTAATCCATCAAATTTTCATCGTCACAATTTAGCCTCACTATGGGATTTGGCCCGATATTCCACCCACGTAATCCGAACTTCTACGAGCAGCAGCCAGAGCAGAGGCACTACTCAACGGTAGCATTCACTGCGTGTTTGCGTCAAGAGTTCCCGACGTTGTGATGGTGTCCCCTCCCTGGGAACGGAACAAGTTCATCGGCAGCGATGGAGTAAAAAATTATGACATGTGGATCATTCTTCGTCACGCACAGCGAAGCAGTATTGAATTCTTCGGGTTAGTGAATTTCAGCTGCGGCAGGGGTCGTAGTGTTTACAGCTATATTATCCATTTACAGGAATAATTAAAAGGATTCCGCGACGGTCACCAACCACTCGAGGATAATGGATGTTGGTAAGCATTGTTCCAATGCCTTGGGGATGATCGGGATTAGAAAATGGTGGAAAGAGTGAAATACTGCAGCAGGAAAACCAACTTAAACTTTAGTTTTAACATGAATAAAAATGGAAAAAGGTTTTATTGCCTCAAAAGAAAGATAACGAGTAAGAGTGGGGTAAACTAAGATGCGCTTAGCCGGTTTGCAAAATTTTACATTTAATCGGGTAAAGCGCCGCTGATTATGTCAAATGTAAATTACGTAACACTGTTTGTGACCTGCTTTGCTTATGGTTGAATGCTGGCCGCATCTTCCCATGGATTAAGCAGAGTCTTCCTTATGAATTATCGTCAAAATACAAGTTTGCTAGTGCACATTGCCCGGTATAATTAAATGTCAAAATCTGCTCAATGCTAAAGTATCATGTATAATTTCTGTCGAACAGTGCGAAACTGAACTTTTTTACTGAATTTTGCTTGCGAGTCCTTTTTGTATTAACATCGAGGAAAATGTATACCATTGGGCATTGCGCGGTATATGCATCATCATCTGTGCAGCGTTGTTTTGTAGCTTCAATTTGCGTAAAATACAGTAGCTACGTGAGATGTGTTTTTTAACCAGAACCTCCCAAAGCCATCATTGTGTAAAATTATCAATTTTGGATCATGATCGGTTGAGGCTCTGTTTTTTTCATTTTCTCGCGGAAGAAATTAATGGCGGTAACCAATCTCTGTGAACAGATCTCCCTTGTTGATAACATTATTTTGCGAGAATATTTGCTAAGATATGCAGACCTTTGAGATATTTGAATTTATTATGTTTTATTATGACGACTATTTCCATTACCTGCTGTCTTCATTGTGTCAATCGAATTTAATTGCGTGTTCTCACTGAGATTCAATAACGTGTTCCATCGATTTTCTACTTGCCTTTTTAGTGAATACTGTGATATTTATCCCAATAAATGTTTGTTTTCTTATCGTGTGTTTCATTAACTTTCATGAAAGCAGAAGGTCGTTTCGACTTAGGTTAAGTTATTTGATTCACCATTGACATATATTGATTTCATTCATTCGTCAATCCAAAGAGTTTTGAATGCATTGATTATTGATTTCATAATTGCATTTGTTTCTTGTTTTCATTACTTTGATTGTCATTTATAATCTTGTGGGGGATGACTCGCCTCCCAATCATGATGGCGTCATGTATAACCCTTCATGTCATTTCATTTCATATATATACCTCTCCCATCAATTATGCATATATAAATGTCATATGTCAATCAATTAACTATATACATGTATGACGACACTTATTTCAAAAAGCCGTAACACAACGAAGCACAAAAGAAGCGATTTTTCACTTTGCAGTAGATACCGCAGACTAATGGATACACAGACTAACAGATTCTGAGCGCAGCTGTATTTCGAGTTTTGTGTGACGTCATCATTCAGCATTGTGCTATGAACAATTTCATGCAATGAAAAAAATATTTGGACCGAGCAGAGCTAGAAAATATTACCTAAGCCGTAAATTTTATCGAGGAAATCTACTTCATATTCTCAAGGTCTTAGGAAGTAGAATGACTTTCGGGATAATTTCATTTTAAAAAGACTTCTAGGTTCACAGTTTTCTAGTCGTTCAAGCAGCGATGCAATTTCGCGCGACACGAGCTGTAAAGATAACACTCGCATCCAGTACACCAACTTAAGATGAAAACGGCAAAACAATGACTGTTACGTCGTCATTCACGCGATATTTTCTTGCAAAAATACTGAATAACTGCCTGTTTGTGTTTTCCTTAACCCCCGTCTAGACTATCGTAAAAATTTGTCCACTCTGTTACATTCTCGTGGATCGCTGCGAATTTTCATCGTCAGATAGGAGATTTGTGAGTTTTCGCCTGTTTCCGACTTGATGGGTATTTTTGCACGATGAAGGTTGCGATTAAAGTCGGCTCACCCTGAAGTCTGCTGTTCGCAAAACCAATAAATTGGGCGTCCTAAAACTTTTTGTTGCTTCTTTATTCACACTACAAAAGCCCAAAGCTTTTCAGAGTTGAAATTCACCACAACTTGAAAAGAAATATGAAATTTTACTAAAGCAGTGATACTTGTAGAGCAAAATGACTTTGACGGCAAACATTTTATCGACATTTTTGTGGACAAAACAAACTGTTCTAACACTTTTGCACTGCGTATGGAAAACAGAATATTGTTGAGTACTTTAAAAATTCATTTACTTTGACAGTCATTTTGAGCGTATTCTCCAAACTAATCGTATGTATGTGTTGCTATGTCTTCGCAAACACCACTACAGCTAGCTAGTGTGTGTGTTGTGCGCGTTGGGTGGATTTGCGCGATCGACTAATCGCATCTCTCTAGAAATGTGATATTGCTTAAATAAAGAAATTATGTAACTCAATTTATTACCTCAGTAGTATTTTTTTATCAAGAAACACTAATATAAACCAAACGCTGTGAAGAATTTGCAGGTAATAGACCCACCTACTGGAAAAATATGGTTTCCTCGTAATTTGATCGAAGTATAGCAGTGAAACAAACTGTTACTCAGAAGTTTAATTAATGCAAAAATTGAAGCTAACAAAATCCTTCTATCAGTGTTTTGTCATGTGCTCACAAAATGTTAAGAAGAGAATAAATTAAGCGCTGTAAAAATTTTTAAAATACTGGAAAATTGTTGTCAACGATTAAAAACACTGAATTTATATTACTCTTAAACAGCTCTACAAATTTAAATGTGCTGCATAAGTCCTTGTGATAGGATAACATTTCTTTAAGTGTAATTAAAACGTAGTTGTAAACTATTGCTCAAGTATAATTTTCTGTAGCAAGAGATTTTGCATTTATTAACACTTTTTTCTTCGAGAATCTAACAGGAAAACCCAGATTTCATTTGGCAACACTATACGTGACCTTATCTGGAGTTTCACAAACATATCCTGAGTATTACGATTTCATCCGGTCCCAATCTCTCGTAAAAGTCGAGCATTATATGTACTCGCTTTGCTGAGAACGTGAAGAAATGGTATCTGCAGTCGTGCACAATGATTGCTTCTTCGCAGATTTGTGAGTAAAATAAGTAATTAACAGTGACAAAAACTTTAGCTTTCATAGATCAAAAGTTTGCGAGTAACAACTTTCTGCCGACTGCACTGATGGAGCCTTGCGCGTTAGGTTAACTTCTACAGTACGACAGTGTGGCCGCTGCCACGCGATTTTCATTGTGTTCTGGAAAATCTCACGAACGCTTTTCGCACTGCTGTTTGGCAGTCTGGACGGTGGTTTAGTTTGCGGCTGACACCACTGTAATTATGTATTGCTCGCTTTCATCCTTTGAAGAAGCAATTTTTACTAGAGCACAAAAATTTTGATACCAAACACGATAGGCCTACACTGCGGGGAATTTCATTAAATTCAATGATGCTTCACTGCTTGCTGATATAAAATCATTTTTTGCATATCTAAGGGAAGGATGGAGTGTGCTTCTCATATGAACTGAAACAGAGAGCACTAATATTATGCGACTATTAGAGTTGGCTGATGCAGCGTATCCTGCAGAAGCATATTAGTAACGAACGTATGGTCAATGAAGTAGGGTCATAAGGGTACTCTAGGTACATATATAGCTCTACATGAAGAAGCTGTAGAGCAGGCTTTCCACATCGGTCGATGTAAGAACATTTCGTTATATATATGCGTCATTTCCATTGAAGAAGTTGAGTTGATAGTTACGGGAATCACTGCACATCTAGATACAGTTTTTCAATGTTTCGCTTGACAGGAGATACCAGTTGGAGATTTTACATACATACCTGTAAGCTCTCTACAAAACCGATGATGTAGGTGGAGACGGCGATGGAGTTGGCCACGGTGAACATGAGGCCGATGGACCCACCGAACTCTGGGCCCAGGGACCGGGAGATCATGTAGTAGACGCCACCTGGTGTGTAAAAATGTAGATTAGACTAGGTACCAATGGCCGTGTGTAGCTAGAATAGATGCCGGCGACGAGGATTAGGTAGACTTGGTACCAACGACATTATGTCAAGTAATAGTATACCTAAGTTAGTGATGGGTCTGATGGTATTTTTTTGTACATCTGCGGATGCGGATCTCTTATCGTTCTGACATATGCGGATGCAACTGCGGATGTTATCATCTCGACATCCACGAACGCATAAGCGGATGTTCAAAAGAGATGCGGATGTTCTGCGGATGCAGATGCGGATATTTCCCCACCAGTATCCGGAAAAAAGCCCTGGAAGGAAAAAAGCCCCGCTAGGAAAATGCTCCGCTTTCTCTTGAAACTTATTTAAGAGCTCTAATAATTTATTCAACTACAGCATAACTAAGTAAACTAAGCGATATAATGCTTAGCTAAATTTGACCTAGCATTTGCATGTGCGCAGGTGAGTTGCGTGTGAGGTTAATTTAAGCTAGCTTTAGTTACGGTGTGTAAGTTTAAGTTTGGAAAGTTTAGGTTGGGTGAGCTTAGGTTAGGTGAGCGTAGGTTAGGTGAGCTTAGGTTTGGTGAGCATAAGTTAGGTGAGGTTAGGTTAGGTGAGGTTAGGTTCGGTGAGCTTAGGTTCGGTGAGCATAGGTTCGGTGAGCATAAGTTAGGTGAGGTTAGGTTAGGTGAGCTTAGGCCAGGTTAAGTGAGCTTAGGTTAGGTTCGGTGAGGTTAAGTTAGCTTGGTGAGGTGAAGCTTGGTTAGGTTAGGCTATATGTATAAAAGCCTAATATTTATGTCTTGGATTTGCTCTAAGTCTAAACATCGGACATATTGGATTAGGCCTATCTAGGAAGCGAGGAACGTAAAGTGAGGTCTCACGAGAAGCTAGCATCAAAAGGTGACGTCATCAATGATGTTAACATCGACAAACGCCATGGCTGAGCAGCCCATGAGTATTAAATCAATTTCGATTGAAAAAATCGTCGTCATTCGCGAATTTCTCCCCATAACTGCATAAATTAATGAAGAGAATACATACTAACTGAACAATAA
Source organism: Parhyale hawaiensis (assembly GCA_001587735.2). Taxonomy (NCBI): domain Eukaryota; kingdom Metazoa; phylum Arthropoda; class Malacostraca; order Amphipoda; family Hyalidae; genus Parhyale; species Parhyale hawaiensis. The sequence continues at coordinate 3,914,208 of LQNS02276930.1, read as the reverse complement.
ACAATTTATAAAAGAAAATTGCAGCGGAGGCTGGTGAAAACTTTCACAGCAACTAGAGACAAAATTTCGGATGGTATTGTCCCCTGATTTATCTTCGTTGAAATGAAGCCTTATTTACACTTCACATTCAGTTACAGTGCTCTTCACAAAACATATTTAAACATAGCAGCGTATTTATTCGACTTAATTCAATAAATCTACCACCCCTGACTGGCCTGCTTCTTGAGTTGCACTCATACACAAAACAGAATAAAATGATTGTCATCAAGTACAGAAAGTTTGAGCAATAACTATTCCTTTGGCTTCTCTCGCGTTAAGAATACAACACTGCTTATGTTTCGGCTAGGTTTAAGAATCCACCATACGAAGGCCCGAGGTTCCACCCTCAAATACTTCGACCCGTCGGTGTGACGTCATTTGGCTACATACGACTACAGTTAAATTTTATTTTAGTCCCAAATTTTATTTGAGTCCTCCCGGTACACTCATTGCTTCCTGGCCTTTCGGAAAAAATTGCTCATATTCGAAAAGTTAGCTTATTACACGATTCAGGCCGTTAGGCTAGACTTGGTGGGCGATGCCTACATTTCCATAAATCATAGTTGTAAAAAACGCTCAGATCAAGTTAGCTGAAGTTAGGTTAGGTCAGCTTAGGTGAAATTAGGTTAGGTTAAGTAAGGTTGGAAAAGGCAGATAAAGTTAGCTGGAGTTAGGTTATGTCAGCTTAAGTGAAATTAGGTTAGGTTAAGTTAGGTTGGAAAAGGTTAGGTAATGTTATGTCAGAATAGTTTGGGTTCAAGTACATGTGGTTAGAGTAGGCTACGTTCAATTGGAAAAAAAACTAGACTGGGTTAGGCTTTGTTTCGTTGGGTTAGTCTAGGTAAATGCACTACTGTATAATTCAGCTTATTTTAATATAACTTGCTTCAATATTACTAAGAACGGGTAATAAATGTACATTAAGAGATAGGCGGGAGCCTTTTTCCTAGCAGGGCTTTTTTCCGGGTGGCTTTTTTCCTCCCGGGGCTTTATTCAACTGGGGCTGTTTTTCTACAGGGGCTTTTTTCTTCCCGGGGCTCTTTTCCCATACCCCGCCCCACCACCAAAGCACCCCCTCTCTCGACGGCAGTATGTACAACAATTGGGAAGGAAACTCAGATGGCGCGTTGTGGACAGGGACAGCGCTTGCACACATTTCAAGTCAAATAAGAATGTGCAGTTTTCAGCACTATGGGTGAGTTTAGCATACAGTGATAAACCTGGACATCCGCGCCTCCTATGCTGCGGATGTGGATCATTCGCAGATTTTGACATCTGCGGATGTTACCATCTTAGCATCCGCAGATGCAGATGTGGATGTCAAAAAAGGTGCCGATGTTCTGCGGATGCAGATATATGCTCCATCACTAACCTAAGTAGGATCCTAAGGCCCCTTGATGACCGAAGTGCTATTGACGCCCAAGTACCTACTTAATTCTTTGGTCTGAGAGCCTGCGATGTCCTCTACAACAGTATAACTAGTACCAGCCTAGAGCATAAGGTCGGGAACCGTTGATATAGCTAAAGGCTTTGTTGCACAAGGAGCAATGAGGCTTTAATACCTTGGGTTTCACAAGAACCTCCGGCGCCGTTAAGGACCCGTAGTTGTTCTGGAACCGTCGATGGTGTAGTAATCTCTGGTGCTGTCTTTTAAGAACTTATTCCAATTTTTGGCAATGTATATGAACTTCCTGTAGACAGTAGGAAAGTCTAAGTACCGTCGTCTACGCATACTTACCACCAGAAATGAGACCGTTGGTGGCCACGGCAGACATGGAGATGGCCGTGATGGACGTCACAAGATTACCCATGAGGACGACCACCAACGATTCGACTGAAACAGTGTGGAAAGAGTTATAACACGAACAAGTAGAATTATTTGTTTATGAAAATTTTAAAAATAAAATCTCCGTATATTATACGAAACAATTATCAATACAAAATGGTGTTCACGATACAGGGTGCACACTGCACACTATGCAGTCACACGCTCAACCTGAGCATGTTGCAATCAGGCCTTCGGTGTCACCTGTGCTACACCGGCCTCCAATGCGACACAGGTTGGGTAACACCGAGTGACAAGGACGACAGCCCTCCTAAGGCCTGTCGCATTCAACGCGCTGGGTAACCCTGGGTTACGCAGTGTGATCTCGAGGGTAACTCCGGTTCCAAAATCCGTGTCGCATTGAGGTGTTTACTGTCAATGAGACACGTCAGGGTTACCCGGTGTTACGCAAACTCGTTAACCTGCAAAATAGGTGGGTAGCTAGCGGAGTTACAGTGTTGATGCCAAGTCTCGCCACATATGCATCGAATAAATATGCGTATTATTACCTCCGCCAATTAGGTTATGTTTTCGTCGTGTTTGTTTGTCTGTCTGTCACAAGGATAACTCAAAAAGTTATGAACCGATTTGGATGAAATTTACAGGGATTGTTAGGTATGTTAGGAGGAACAGCTGATTAACTTTTGGTGAAGATATGTCCATCCGTTTGTTTGTTTGTTTGTCCGCGTTATTATTCTTGATGCCA
>LQNS02276930.1:3865904-3876299 GCA_001587735.2 Parhyale hawaiensis | reverse complement strand
ATATCTTTACACAGATGTGGCGACCAGAATTGAACAGCAAATTCTAAGTGTGGCCGCACTAACGCTTTGTACAAGGGAATGACGATGTCTTTGGACTTGTATTCAAAATTTCTGGTGATGAATCCCAGTGCCATTAATGGCACTCTCTCCTTTCTACGCAAAATAAAACACTGGCTTGACGAAAAAGCTCGGAATGGAGCACAACGTGGCAGATGAGCTTTAATGTTGACAAGTGCTCAGTAATGCACGTAGGGCTCGTGAACCCTTCCACCCCATTGAAAATGGATGGGACGGAATTGGCTCCTGTCACCCAACAACTTGACTTAGGAATCACTATTACAAACAAACAACAACACAGTCAGCAATTTGACAAGAGTGTGAAAATGGCAATCACAGTACTCGGATTCATCACCAGAAATTTTGAAAACAAGTCCACGGACATCATCATTCCCTTGTACAAGGCGTTAGTGCGACCACACTTAGAGTTTGCTGTTCAATTCTGGTCGCCACATCTCTGTAAAGATATCGAAAACATGGAGAGAGTCCAACGCAGAGCAACGAAATTGATACCTCAACTGCGAAACAAGCCGTATGAATGTCACTTAAGGAACTGGGTCTGATTTCTCTCGAGCAAAGACGACTCAGGGGGCAACTAATAGAAACATTCAACTATTTGAATGGCTTCAACGACGTACCTACAACGAGACTCTTTGAAAGAGACCTGAATGATCGCTTCCGAAGCAAAACGGTCAAAAACTCATATATAAAACTCGAAGAACGATCTTAAGTCAGCAGTTCTTTCCGTATTTCATAGTCAGCATTGGGAATAGACTTCCTTCCGACGTTGTTAGTGAGGAATCAGTCAACGCGTTTAAAAATCGTCTTGACATACATAGGCAGAGACATCCCCCACAGCTAAAGATTCCTTCTCCAGGAGTCGCACACTCTTAACGGCCAAAGCCTCCTAAGCTTCCTTAATCTATCTTCTTCTCTCTATACTACACTACACTGTCTGACATCCTTAACTCCGCTTAACATAAAATGCGAGACAGTGGTTAGACTCAAATGCATTTCCCGGTATAGCGTACCTCCTTCAGCAGAGACTCCTCTGGAAATAGGAAAGATTATTGAAAGGAAGGCTCTCGAAGCTAAGAATCCTCCTAAAAGAAGACGGCACTAACTGCCAGCTGACATGAATTGTAGCGTTGGCTGAATTCATATTGAATGAGAAAGAGAGAGAAAAAAAATAGTAATAATTTAAAAAAAACGAAAAAATAAATACCGGCTCGTCAAACTCACTGGCTACTTCATTCAATTGTCTCACCTTACATATCAATACAGAGTTGGCCAAAAGAACTCTCTTACTAAATTTAGGAAGCAAATATGCTGTACACCACTACATTTCCCTAGCGTTCTCTCGTAGCCAATGCCAAGGGCTCACCTGTCTCCAGCTTCCGTTGTTGCGCATACCGCCAAATGCATCACTGTGCAGACAGCAGGTTATGTAATATGATACCTAATACAGTATTTCCGTAGTCTCTCTATTAATTTAATTAACATGATGACATATTATCTAACTTACATTAGACTTATCTAGGAACCCACTGATAAAGGAAGGAGATATCTGTGTATAACAGGATGTATGGTAAAAACAAGCATTTTTTTCTAATATTGAATTAAATATAGGTTGTGTTGTGTAATAGTATACATTGTGTATCATCTTACAAATAATATGTATTTATTCTTACTCTAAAACTCTGCAATACTGGAACCTGAAGGTGTTTCCTGTTATCGAAATTCCGATATACCGCCAGCTGCAACGTTGTATAGATAGACCATAGGCTGTGTAATATGTTGCTCAATAATAATAGCATTTCCTAAGTCTCTGCATTTACGGGACGGTGTATCATCTGATTTATTGTAGGCCTATATGCAGATCTACAGACATAAGAGTGTCTGTATATAATATAGGATGTGTTGTAGAATAGCGGTTTATATCACACACCCAAGGATCTTGAGTGCCTTTTCCACATAGGACGTTGCAGCTTGCCGCAGTTCCTGCTGACGAGGTTAGTTTTCCAAAGTTAGGTAGGCTCTCAATACTTCCCCTTCTGTTTCGGGGAGGTGGGCTGCTGATCGAGGTGGCCGACCTATTCCCGCTAGACTTCTACCTTCTTGTCTTTCGTTTCCTTCCCCTGTGCGGCGTAGCTAAGCGAAAGCGTTCAGCCGTGCACGGGGGTTGGAGATGCACAACTTGCGCCTTTTTGCGCACTGACCACTCTGAAACCTACGGACAGAAAAGCCATGACAAAAAGTATGGATAACTTAAAACGCATCCCAGCGGCGCACGAGCCTGTGTTAAACTGCAGGGATAGTTCTGCGCGATATAGACGTTGTATCCCTGATGCGCTAGTAAAATTCTGTGCTGCTGCTACTACTACTACTACCGGCGCTTTATAAAATATAGATTGTGTTGGATAATAGCGTCATCTTATGCCTGTGTACAAATAACATATGAATGGCCCTACGTCGCGAGGTGTTTTAGTTTATAATTGTGTCATACCTTTAGCTATACACTCTCTAGGATTTGCCGTACGGTAACGATGCATTACCTGGTTCTTTACTTTGTCTCAGGAATATCTCTGCACCGCTTCATGCAAATAATGTAGGTAGTTGCACATTTTATAAGTTATCATGAATATTAATAACATATATGTGTCCTATGCCATTGCATTCTGTAGAAGTTTAAGTTGTAGCAGCACAGTGTTATATTCTAAGATTGTGTGAATTGTAACCTCACCTACAATGCTTAATATTAGCACATCTTAACGATATCCTTTTATTCATTTGTTCTAGAACGGTTGTTCCCCGACTCATCTGTGCTTGGCACTTCTAAAAAACTCTTGCTGTGTGCCTGGACCCCTACAAAATCAATAACTCATATGATGAGGAAAAAAATTAAATTATCTCAACTTACGCCACAAATTCAAATTTATTTTTGAATGACGTGGAAATAATCTAAGGTTTTGCGACCCTCCTTGACTTGAAAACTCATCCCGCAGGGATGCGACCACTCCCAGCTGGGAACTCCTGCTCTAGAATGATTGATTTTGCTGTTTCCAATGTCGTGCCATATGCAACTTATAAGCATTGTCTGATTGCCTCTCTATGTTTTATAAGTATAGTACTTATTGTATTGCATTAGTCTTAAAGAAAAGAATACCTTCACGCGTTGGAGAAATAAATGATTTTGTTTATCTAGGACAGATTCTGCTACTCGAATCATAGCTTTTATGTAGACGCAAACATTTTGCGGACAAAATAAGAAATAAGATCAGTGCGAAATTAGAGGTAAGACTTGATTCCCATTTTCAATACAATCCATGACGCCGGAATGATGCGACAATGCTTTCCAACTTACAATGGTAAACATTTTCAGTACGATGTTAAACACCTCTGGGAAAATTACATTTTTTACAAATAATTGCGCTTTTGCTTCTTGATATGCTTCACATTTGTCTTACTATTTCGAACCTATCCATTTTATTACTGCTGCACCTTTTCAGCGCTATAGTACTTCCCGTTTTCATGGCGTCAATTGTGCAGGCGGCATGTAAACATGGCTGACGCGAGCTAGCGGTGTTTGTTACAGTTTTTTATTTTTTTATTTGCATATTTTGTGCGGAAATATGACGTTTCCCAAATAAACTAATGCATCTACGACTCCTTTCTTGCCATTTTCCATCGGACAATGTATGTTTGAGTTTTAAATTGAAGGGAACGATAAAACTAATCTCTATCTGATAAAATTTTAGCCCAAAACCAGCTCGTATTCGCGTGCAACGACGGGAAGTGCTCGCCTTGGTGCGCTCGTCCAACAATAGCCGCAGTTTCCGTAACGCACGAGAACGCTACCGTCATGGGTAATGGCTTAGGGCCACCAGTAAAACTGAGTTCATTCCGTATTACTTTATACTTTACCTGTTACGAGCGCATTCGATAGGAGTGGCGGACTGTTTCACATCGCAAATGCCCCCATGCAGCAGATGAAACTAAACACTTGCTGCTCGTGTACGCAAATGATACAGAGGAATGAGCAAGATTATCTTACGAAGATCTGCAAAAAGTTGCTTGAAAAGCTGCTGTTTCTGCTATTGCTACACTGCCCTTCCTATAAGAAAGTCACCCACTGTCCTATATTAAAAACGGTATAGTTGAACTTTCACGACCATCCTGTGCTCCCAGCCCGTACTGAATTTGGATGATTTAAGTTACGGCGACAAGAGAAGAACTGCGATTGCCAAAAAATACATCCGAGGAGAATAGCTTTCCAATTAAACTTAACGATGCCAGGTTTTGGATTGTAGTTCTTAAACCATCTAATTTAAATACTTCTGAATATGTACAAGATAAGTAATGAAATTAGATATACTCGTATTTGTTTAACTTATTAGGAGGTCTTTGTACGTTTACCGTCATCTGACTTTCTTGCTCCCCCCCCCTCCCCCACACTCTTTCTTTGGTTTTTCAGTTCCTTTCATGTCCGGTTATTTCTTTGCTAGCAGTGAGCACAGCAACAGTCATGGCGCCTGAGCTCAAATATACGGCTGCTAATTCAGCACTCGAGTAACTTTTTAATGGCTATGTAATAATTTCCTCTCCTGGAATAACAGACTACAGCTATTTCAGCATTTTTTGCCAATCTCTTTATACAATTCCCCTCTTTCTACTTCACTTCCTTCGCTTGCATGAGAAACAAACATTTAGATGTGTCAGTCAGGGTCACTTGAGATATGAAACAGTCCGCAACTCACAATGAACGGCCTCGTTACAAGTAATATAGCCATCAAATAATATTCAACTAACTGATTTCCACTGGTGGTCCCGAAGTTTTCCAAATGACTGTAAATTGGGTATTTTCTGTCGGAGCACACGAATGCGTGCTGGGTTTGGTAGAGCACCTTTCTCACTGCATGCTAATGAGGTAGTAATAGTTAGCAGTTGGCGTTACTGACTGCAAGCAGTTAGAAATGCTACAAACGCAGTTTCACACTCCACAGAAATGCAGGGGGTGCTCGATTTGCCGGCAAAATTAAGAATATGATAACTGCTCAGGGAATTATTACAGGTGACCTAGTTTTGAGTTTTAAGCGTTGACCCTTAATCACTCGCACTTCCAAAAACTCGATCTGGCTCTGGCTCAATAAATTGGAGTTTTAGCCTCCCTAACGTAAGCAAGTTGCTATTTAAACTTGCAACACGATTCACAGTAGCAAGGCAAACGTTCATGTCCGAGTTTCCTCACACGTCAGGCCTCGACGGCTCGTCTACCCATAGATGGCGCTTTCGTTACGACTTTTCCAGTTAACGGATACCAACTGGAAATTTCTTTTACCGAATGATGGTTGGATTGCCTCAGCTGTCGTAAGAAGATGGTGCTCAAAATCCCCCCGCTTGGAGGCAAACGAACAACATCAACAACAGTTCCTGCAAATATCATAAAGATTCGCATGATAACTTTTTGGTTTGTGTCTCTGACAGAGAAAAAATAAATAAATATAGAGATGAACAGACAAACGGACCAACAGATCGTCACAAGAATTTGGTTATTGTCTCCATAGTATAACAATGCGAACTTCAAAGTCAAATATCTCGAAAACTAAGTTATTCATTCAAATTGTCTAAAGCTGACCCAGTTTATATACTCAAGGCAAGAAAAATCACAAAATTCGTATGTGAGTTAAAATAATACTCTGATTTGTATCGTTTATTTCTCCATTAGGTATTCAATTCCTAATTCTTTACAGCTTATTTCATATGATGAGTTGACCTCGGGAAGGAATTTGAAGTAAGTCTTGCGAACTAGTTACTGATGGTGGTATTATGCTGCTTATTTATGCATAGTATGTATGACATCCGTGCAATAAAAGGCTCTACTCTATGTTGTGTACTAGGGACAAAAGAAACACAGGCTATCCTAAGAGTCATAGCTCATACTTGGGATCAGATTTATAAGTAAAACACTCTACTGAGGCTCTAGAAACTGTAAACACACCCTTGAAACATCCGTATTTAGAATATAAAGTTTATTCATAGATGCCATCCGTTTTGCGTACTTGAGTGGCATCCCCTCTTATTATCGTAGAGGTTTTCTATGAAGAGGTAAGTTTTCTGTTGGAATTTTTACCAGTAACTTACGAAAGGCTTCTTCACTATTCCGCTTGAATAGTTTGTTGTACCTTGGTTTCAATGCCAGTGCACGCATTGTTCTTTCTCTTTGCCTTCATAATTCACAGCGTTTGCTTAAGTTGTTTTGTTGTATCCTAGAGCAACAAGAAACTGCGCAGTTCTCTGATGAGGCGAGTGCACAAATCATTCATCTCAACGCGTTCATTCATCCACTCGCCCGAAAGTTTTGTAGTGTAATTGCGAGCACTATTTTGTGCGCGCTACAAAAAGTTATAAAAATGTCAGCCGTCAAGTCAGTTTTCTGTGTTTATATCACCAGACAATTACGTAAATTTCTTCGAGTTTCCAGTGCATTGAAGCTAAAAAAAAAAGTGCACTGCTCTGTTATTTCCGGGCCCAGTAACACATACGGACAAGTGGATGAGTGAACGCGTTGATATGTATGACGTGTGAACTCGCCCTAAGTTGTTGCAAATTTTGAGAGGCATCGGAAATTACAAGTGACAGCTAACAGTTTTTTGTTCACACTCACAGCTGTGATGGCAAAAGCATGATAGAGCATTGGGATTTTTTAAAGGTGTGAACATATGCCAAAATAAATTGAAGTGTGAGCCAGAACTTATAGTACCTTCGGTCCGCCAGGTCAAGAGGTAAATATGTAAAATTCGGGGCGAGGCAAAGGTGTGGTGATTTGAAACATCCTCGCACAAAGGACATGCAGCCATTCTTAGCAAACCCTGCAATAACGTCAGATTAAATGTACTTCTACGTTTCCCTCACTTTAATCGCAACGGATGTACACTGCTCGGAGCACTTGGGCACCGAGGGGCGAGGGGAAGTACGGCGAGGAGAAACTCAAATGACTCTCACCACTGACTGCTAATCCTGCTCTTCGCTCTACCAGACTTTAAGATTCTAGAATTAAGTCAAAGGAAAACCTCGTTAGGTGTATCCATTGTAGACGGGATAATCGATGATGTGAGACAAGTCAAGTCAAGTGAGTTTGGCTTACATTTGAAGTCCGAATCGAACGGGCCTCTTCGTCTTGATCACAGTTAGCCTAAGTGCAGCAAATCGACATTAAAGTTGCACACAACTAGTGAAGAAGCATTGATTGTGTAGTTTTTGTTCAACGTGTCTGTTGTACTCAGTGTTCCAAGCTTGTGACTCTTACATGTAAATGCCTCTGTAAGACTACCAAAAGAATTGTTAAATTGTTAGCAATGGTTAATTCAGCAAGCACTTAGCAGCGTAAGTTTGGATACAACTCTATAAATTTGGAGTGGAATTACAATTCAAAACGTGACACAGTTTTCTTTGTTTAAAAGGATATAAAGTAAAACGCACACACGAATAGGTATTCGAAACCGTGAAGTGCCACAACAGCTTCAAAAGACTCTAGTGTGAACCCGCCTTCAAACTTAGTTGTATTTCGAATTTTAAGCTAATTTAACTTTCCATAAGATTTACTTTCCTGATGTTTCCAAACCCACAATTGAAATAGAATCTATTTTTATGACGTAAAGAGAAGACAGCCATTTACTTGATAAATGATTTAAAAAAACATGTTCTGAAAGGATTGTAGTTTTGTAAACATCATGAAATTGGTGTCCGGTTAGAATAAAGAATTTAGGAGGAGCGTTGTGTGAATAATTGAACAGTGCTCTTCCATCAATATTCTTTAATCCGATCAGCGTTCTCATGACCAAAGCTTTAGTGTTGAGCGCTGGATTCTCCGCTTTAAATCGAGTGACAACTGTTAATAGCAAACCAATTGCGCCAGAGACCGTTGAAAACGCTTTCAACTCGAAAGAGTAGAGCACCTGAGGCATGCACGGTTCACAGTGGCAGATTTGGAGACCAAAATTACAGTTTTGATCAAGTTAACATCCACATATGAGATTGTGTGGTCGGAAGGGAATCAGTTGATCAGCTATTTTCAAGAAATGTAGGTAACCCCAAGACTTCAAAATACTTCGGATGTAACGCGCTCATAGAGGACCGGGGTGTAAGTCTCGATGTCTCTTTGGGAATGGGCCTTTTGGTTCGTCTACTGCCGCCTATCTAATCTAATTTAATCTAACAAGTACTATATGACAATATGACAAATATTGTGTGGTGTAGGCTGCCACGTAGAAGTAATTAGCGCTAGCAAATGAATATATGAAAATATTCTTACTAGAAATTGAGGTGATGAAATTTCAATACCTCTTTACGATAAATTAATAACAATATCGTTGTAAAAACTATCGTGCAAGGACTGAAAAAGAAATAACGAAATCAGTTTAATTATTACCATCGTGCACGACAAACTTAAGCTGCAATAGAATGAAATCCGCTCCACATAAATATGCGAGCAAAAAACTGTTTGAAAACTGCACATTAGCTTATTCATAAATAAATATAATACAATTTTTTATAAGTGCGCAAAATCTTAATGCAATGAAGCTTCAGAAATAAGGAGTTCTCATTAGGGGAAATATTCTAATATTTACTTTTCTATGAGTAGAAAACTTCTGAAATTAGGAAAAAAGTCACACTTTATGTTCATACATCTGCTTTTCGTCATTTGCGAAAGTTACGGTCCAAAACCGCTCACATAAGAAGCATTCGCAATAGTAAGTCCATATACATTGCGTAAGGGATGCTACAGTACATTATTTGACCTACTTTTTAACTCGTAGATGGCAAATCTGATCCTATTTCATAATAATACTCCATAAAGTGCGGATGAAATGCAACAATACCGTGTATTTCAGCAGTCTCTATATAAAAACAGTATATAATAAGAAAAAGCAGCTTCTGTATTGTGGTAGTGCATCGACACTACGAATCGCATAAAAAAAATATCTATTCGCACCAGGCCGAATTTTCTTACAAAAAGAGAGTCAAGGTTTACAATCGTCCATTCCCATGAGAGAGAATTTTCTCACACAAGGAAGATCAGTGATCACAAACATCCATTCGCAAACTAGCGAACTTCGTAAATAACAAGAACCAGGCGTATTTAGTGCACTGGAACAAAATGGTTCACTATTCCGAGAGGTTGCGCACGAGTAAGGTATTGCAAAGCCGCAAATTCAGTGTTGATCGTTTTTTTATTCCAAAGTCGAGACCATTCCGCGATAAAAAAAATGGTGTCCGTGAAGCGCGGGGGAAAATTTTGGTTTTTACTCAACGTTTTCGATCCTGGAATCGAATATGAAAAAATATCCGAGATTGCATTCACTAGCTCGCAATTAATGCAAATTTTATAAGAATTCGTCGATCGTGCAATGGTAGTCCCCAACCGTCCATTTGTTGTCCGGAAACTTGATTTTAATTAAATTTGGAACCATTACGAGCTGTAAATTACAATCTTGAATTTTTTGCCCTCCATTTTTTATAGTGGAAACGAAAATGTTGACTTGAAAGGTAAAATTCTTTCCATCGTTACTGGAACACCAAATTTTCGATTATGAAATCGTCTCGATTGCAAACGTAGTACTCGAAACCACGCAAACAAGTTAGTGTATCTTTTCCTATGCAATATTATCTGACAATAGTATTATGTATCTAGGGCTTAGATCCAGAAGTGACTATGTCCGTTTTTTTGTGAAATCGGGTTCCCATCACCAGAAGGTTTCCCGTGAGGCTTATTTTTAGTGCCACTGGTGTCTATGCCACATACCTTCATTAAGAAGATATATGGCATGAAGAAAGTTGGCATAGACACCCGTGACTCTAAAAATATGCCTCACGGGCACCCACTTTGCTGTTATGAAGCTCAAAATGTTATAATAAATTACTAATGGTGTTATGAAGCTCAAATGTCATTATAATTTACTGATAATCACTGACAAGCGAAGTTACATATATATATATAATATATAATTTGCCATTTACAAGAGCATATAGTTTAAATCCGAAGTTCACTNCAACCGGCAGATTTCAGCCATTGTTGTATGCCATAGGCGGCAGCTGGTATTTGACAAAGGAAGCGATAATGTAGGCGCGCGTTAGTCTCTGTAGGAAGCAGAGAACAAGTAGAGACACTGATCTTGGGATATAACTCAATGCAAAATATTGGATTCGTGACTGTTTGGTGGGGACGCTTGGTCAGGCAAAGCATTTGGCGGGCAACGGCATTTGGGGTGACCGGTGCGTGGCCGGAGACTATCGTGAGGTGGAGTAGGTGGTTAGGGGAAGAAGACGCGTAACAAAAAG
>LQNS02276930.1:3801240-3823713 GCA_001587735.2 Parhyale hawaiensis | reverse complement strand
ATATATAGCTGTAATATTTCTAACAAATTAATGTACACACAATTTTTTAATGTAAGCTGTAATATAATAATCCAAGAACACCTCCCGCCTGTGGAGAAATAAATGTTCAATAAATAAATAAGAAAGTCACCCACTATCCAAAATTAGCCACGGCATAGTTGAACTGTTACTGTCGCGACCCTCCTGTGCTCCCAGCCCGTACTGAATTTGGATATTATTTAAGTTAGGCGACAACAGAAGAACTGCGATTGCCAAGAAGCCCATCCGAGAAGAACAGTATTCCAATGAAACTTAACGATGCCAGGTTGTGGATTGTAGTCCTTAAAACTATCTAATTTAAAAACTTCTGAATATGTACGAGATAAGTAACTAATTTAGATATACTCGTATTTGCTTAACTTATTAGCAGGTCTTTGTACGTTTAGCGTCATCTGACTTTCGTACCCTAGACTCTTTGTTTGATTTTTCAGCTCCTTTCATGTCCGGTTATTTCTTTGCTAGCAGTGAGCACAGCAACAGTAATGGCGCCTGAGCTCAAATGTACCGCGGCTAATTCAGCACTCTGAGTAACTTTCCAATGGCTATGTAATAATGCGTCTCCTGGAATAACAGACTACGGCTATTTTACCATTTTTTGTAGATCTTCGTTATACAATTCCGCTCTTTCTACTTCACTTCATTAGCTTGCATGAGAAGCAAATGTTTAGATATTTCAGTCGGCGTCCCTTGCGATATGAAACAGTCCGTAACTCATAATGAACGGCCTCGTTACAAGCAATACAGCCATCAAGTAATATTCAACGAACTGATCTCCACTGGTGGTCCCGAAGTTTTCCAAATGACTGTAAATCGGGTATTTTCTGTCGGAACACACGAATACGTGCTGGGTTTGGCAGAGCACCTTTCTCACTCGATGCTAGGAGTCGGCGTTACTGACTGCAAGCAGCTAGAAGTGCTACCTACAGACGCAGTTTCACACTCCACAGTAATGCAGGGGCACTCGATTTGCCGGCAAAATTAAGAATTTGACAACTGCTCATGGACTTATTACAGGTGCTCTGGTTTCAAGAGTTTCAAGCGTTGACCCTTAATCACTCTCACTTCCAAAAACTCGATCTGGCTCTGGCTCAATAAATTTGAGTTTTAGCCCTCATAACGTAAGCGAGTTGCTATTTAAACTTGCAACACGATTCACAGTAGCAAAGCAAACGTTCATGTCCGAGTTTGCTGACACGTCAGGCCTCGACGGCTCGTCTACACATAGATGGCGCTTTCGTTACGACTTTTCCAGTTAACGGATGCCTGCTGGAAATTTTTTTTACCAAGTGCGGGTTGGGTTGCCTCGGCGGTGAAAAGAAGATGGTGCTCAAACTCCACCCACTTGGAGGCAAGCCAGTAACATCAGCAACAGTTCCTGCAAATATCATAAAGATTTGCTCATAACTTTTTTTGTTTGTGTCTCTGAAAGAGAAAAAAAACATAAATATATATAGATATGAACAAACAAACGGACCAAAAGATCGTCACAAAAATTATGTTATTTTCTCCATTGTAAGACAATGCGAACTTCCAAGTCAAATATCTCGAATACTAAATTATTCATTCAAATTGTCTAAGGCTGGCCCAATTAACATACTCAAGGCAAGAAAAACCACAAAAAACGTATGTGAGCTATAATAAAACTTACTCTGATTTGTATCGTTTATTTCTCCATTAAGTGAAGGTATTCAATTCTTGATTCTTTGCAGCTAATTTCATATGATAAGTTGACCACGGGAGGGAATTTGAAGTAAGTATTGAGGACTAGCTATTGATGGTTGTATTATGCATAGTTCGCTACACAACTGAGAATACATACCCGTGCACTAAAATGCTCTACTCTATGTTCTGTACTAGGGACAAAAGAAACACAGGCTGTCCTAAGAGTCATAGCTCATACTTGGGATCAGATTTATAAGTAAAACGGTTTTACTTAAGTTTAATTACGTCAAAAAAAAAAAAAAGAAATGTATTTTGGTGTATTTTTCGATGCTGATTCCAAATCTGAAGTCCGTTTTGTTCGGTCGCCCCTAGTTTTAGAGATATTTGACTTTGAAGTTCCCATTGTTTTCCTATGGGGAAAAATACACGGCGATGGCAGAGTGTAAGGGAATAGCTTTTAAATAGGTTTTTAACCTAACCTAACCTAGGTTAGGTTAGAAACCTATCCTTAGGTTAGGTTAAAAACCTATCCCTAGGTTAGGTTAGGTTAGGTTTGGTTAGGTCAAAACCTATTTAAAAGCTATTCCCTTACACTCTGCCATCGCCGGGTATTTTTCCCCATAGGGTCAAATACATATCTCTAAAACTAGGGGCGACCGAACAAAACGGACTTCAGATTTGGAATCAGTATCGAAAAATACACTAAAAAAACATACGTTTTTTTTTACGTAATTAAACTTAAGTATTACCAGAAAAACACTCTACTGAGGCTCTAGAAGCTGTAAACACACCCTTGAAACATCCGTATTTAGAATACAAAGTTTATTCATAGATGCCATCCGTTTTGCGTACTTGAGTGGCATCCCCTCTTATTTTCGTTGAAGTTTTCTATGAAGAGGTAAGTTTTCTGTTGGAATTTTCACCAGTAACTAGCGAAAGGCTTCTTCACTATTCCGCCCAGGAAGCAAAGAGCGTTACGTTGCAGTCTTTGCTTCCTGATTCCGCCTGAATAGTTTGTTGTATCTTGGTTTCAAGGCCAGTTCACGCATTGTTCTTTCTCTTTGCGTTCGCATAAGTTTGTTTGTTGTATGTTTGAGCAACGAGAAACTGCACAGGTCTCTGATCAGGCGAATTCACAGATCATTCATCCACTCGTCCGAAAGTTTTGTAATGTAATTGCGAGCACTATTTTGTGCACGCTACAGAAAGTTATAAAAATGTCAGCTGTCAAGTCAGTTTTCTATGTTTGTATCACCAGGCACTTACGTAAATTTCTTCATGTTTCCAGTGCATTAACGCTAAAAAAAAGTGCACTTTTCTGTTATTTCTGCGCCCAGTAACTCATTCGGACGAGTGGGTGAGTGAACGCGTTGCTTTGTATGACTTGTGAACTCGCCCTGAGTGGTTGCTTACTTGGAGAGGCATCGGAAATTACAAGTGACAGCTAACATACTTGCCAGTTTTTTGTTCACTTTCACAGCTGTGATGGCAAAGGCATGATAGAGCATATGAATTTTTTAAAAGTATGAACATATGCCAAAAGAAATTGAAGTGCGAGCCAACGTCTCAATGAACTTATTGTACATTCGGTCCGCCAGGTCAAGAGGTAAATACATATGTAAAATTCGAGGCAAGACAAAAGCGTGGTGATTTGAAACATCCTCGCACAGAGGGCATGCAGCCATTCTTAGCAAACCCTGCAATAACGTCAGATTAAATGCGCTTCTACGTTTCCCTCACTCCCACCGCAACGGATGTACACTGCCCGGAGCACTTCGGCACCGAGTGGCGAGGGGAAGTACGATGAGGGGAAACTCAAAATGACTCCCACCACTGACTGCTTCTCTTGCTGTACGCTCTACCAGGCTGTAAAATTCTAGAATTAAGTCAAAGGAAAACCTTGTTAGGTGTATCCACTGTAGACGAGATAAGCAATGATGTGAGACAAGTTAAGTCAAGTGAGTTTGGCTTACATCGCATTTGAGGTCCGAATCGAACGGGGCCTTCGTCTTGATTACAGTTAGCCTAAGTGCAGCAAATCGGCATTAAAATTGCATACAGCTAGCGACAGAGCGATGATTGTGTAGTTTTTGTTCAACTTGTCTGTTGTACTCAGTGTTCCAAGCTTTGACTCTTACGTGTAAATGCCTCTGTAAGACAACCAAAAGAATTGCTAAATTGTTAGCCTTCATTTCAGCAAGCACTTAGCAGCAGCCATTAGCGAAAGTTTGGATACAACTCTATAAATTTGGTGTGGGCTTACAATTCAAAACGTTACGCAGTTTACTTTGTTTAAAAGGATATGGAGTAAAGCGCACACACAAATAGGTATTCGAAACCGTGACGTGCCACAACAGCGTCAAAAGACTCTAATGTGAACCCGCCTTCAAACTTAGTTGAATTTCGAATTTTAAGCTAATTTAACTTTGCATAAGATTTACTTTCCTTATATTTCCAAACCCACAATAGAAATAGAATCTATTTTTATGACGTAAGGAGAAGACAGCCATTTACTTGAAAAAGAATTTAAGAAAAAACGATGTCCTTAAAGGATTATAGTTTTGTAAACATCATGAAATTGGTGTCCGGTTGGAATAAAGAATTTAGGAGCGTTGTGTGAATTATTGAACAGTGCTCTTCCATCAAGATTCTTTAATCCGATCAGCGTTCTCATGACCAAAGCTTCAGTGTTGAGCGCTGGATTCGCCGCTTTAAATCGAGTGACAACTGTTAATAGCAAACCAATTGCGCCAGAGACCATTGAAAACGTTTTAAACTCGAAAGAGTTGAGCGCCCTGAGACATGCACGGTTTACAGTGGCAGATTTGGAGACCAAAATTACAGTTTTGATCAAGTTAACGTCGACATATGAGATTGTTTGGTCGGAAGGGAATCAGTTGACATCGTCATATTATCAGCTATTTTGAAGAAATGTAGGTAACCCCAAGACTTCAAAATACTTCGGATGTAACGAGTACTATATGACAATATGGCAAATATTGTGTGGTGTAGGCTGCTACGTAGAAGTAATTAGCGCTAGCAAATGAATATATGAAAATATTCTAACTAGAAATTGAGTTAATGAAATTTCAATACCTCTCTTTACGATAAATTGATAACAATATCGTTGTAAAAACTATCGTACAAGGAATGAAAAAGAAATAACGAAATCAGTTTAATTATTACTATCGTGCACGACAAATTTAACCTGCAATAGAATGAAATCCGCTCCACATAAGTATGCGAGAAAAAAAACTGTTTGAATAATGCACATTAGCTTATTCATAAATAAATATGAATACAATTTTTTATAAGTGCGCAAAATCTTATTGCAATGAAGCTTGAGAAATTAGGAGTTCTCATTAGGGGAAATATTCTAATATTTACCTTTCTATGAGTAGAAAAGTTTTGAAATTAGGAAAAAAGTCACACCTTATGTTCATACATCTGCTTTGCGTCATTTGCGAAAGTTACGGTCCATAACCGCTCACATAAGAAGAATTCGCAATAGTAAGTCCATATACATTGCGTAAAGGAGGTTACAGTCCATTCTATGGCCTACTTTTTAACTCGTAGATGGCAAATCTGACCCTTTATTGTAATAATATTCCATAAAGTGCGGATGACATGCAACAATACCGTGTATTTCAGCAGTCTCTATAGAAAAACAGTAAATAAGAAAAAACAGCTTCTGTATTGTGGTAGTGCATCGAGACTACGAATCGCATAAAAAAAATATCTATTCGCACCAGGCCGAATTTTTCTTACAAAAAGAGAGTCAAGGTTTACAATCGTCCATTCGCAAAGGAGCGAATTTTCCCACAAAATTAGCATCGGTGGTCACAATCGTCCTTTCCCATGAGGGAGAATTTTCTCACACAAGGAAGATCAGTGATCACAAACATCCATTCGCAAACTAGAGAACTTCGTACATCACAAGAACCAGGCGTATTTAGTGCACTGGAACAAAATGGTTTACTATTCCGAGTGGTTGCGCACGAGTAAGGTATTGCAAAGCCGCAAATTCAGTGTTGATCGTTTTATTCCAAATTCGAGACCATTTCGCGATAAAAAAAAATGGTGTCCGTGAAGCGCGGGGGGAAATTTTGTTTTTTTTACTCAACGTTTTCGATCCTGGAATCGAAGATGAAAAAATATCCGAGATTGCATTCACGAGCTCGCAATTAATGCAAATTTTATAAGAATTAATCGATCGTGGAATGGTAGTCCCTAACCGCCCATTTGTGGTCCGGAAACTTTATTTTTATTAAATTTGGAACCATTACGAGCTGTAAATTACAATCTTGAATTTTTTGCTCTCCATTTTTGATAATGGAAACGAAAATGTTGACTTGAAAGGTAAAATTCTTTCCATCGTTACTGGAACGCCAAATTTTCGATTATGAAATCTTCTTGATTGCAAACGTAGTACTCGAAACCACGCAAACAAGTTAGTGTATCTTTTCCTGTGCAATATTATCTGACAATAGTATTATGTATCGAGGGCTTAGAGCTAGAAGTGACTATGTCCATTTTTTGTGAAATCGGGTTCCCATCACCAAAGGGTTTCCCGTGAGGCTTATTTTTAGTGCCACGGGTGTCTATGCCACATATCTTCATTAAGAAGATATATGGCATGAAGACAGTTGGCATAGACACCCGTGACTCTAAAAATATGCCTCACGGGCACCCACTTTGCGAATTGAACCCGATTTCGCCAGAAATGGACATAGCCACTTCTGGCTCTAATGAAAGAAATAACACCTTGCAATAAGAAAATATATCGTTGTCATTGAAGTGCCTAAACTTAATTATCGTAAATTTAGGAAAGTTATGGCCTTCGTGATATCAGGAATTTCTCTGTACGTGAGTAGTATGATAACGACGTAAGTCTATAATTAAAAATCTTAAGTCAACAATATTAACATCAGACTGGAATATCTTCGTTGGAAATATGTTGTCATTAAAATACTACAAATAAATGTAAAGTCAATTTGAGCGCAGCCTTAATTAAAAAATCCACACTCACTGGTTCCGTTGCAGATATAGTACATGCTAAGTGGCCCGTCGATACGGGCACGGCTATACAGCTGACCACAGATGGTCAAGAGCTATGGTGCCAGAGACAGATGGTTCTTATGCTACAACCTGCTAAGGTCAGCACCTCCCGCAACAGCGTCCCGACACCGAATGCTTACTCGGCAAGTCCAGCCCCAAAAGAACTTGCCTCTGGCAAACAGGCTCGAACTCCCGCCTGTCTGTGCCTAACAGCAACATTCTAGACTAGACCCCTGCCGCTATGGTAACTGCGCAATATGTTTGTGAGAAAATTTGACTATTAGCAAATTATAGCTTTTACGTAACACTCTTATTTTGAACTTTGGGTACAAAAACAATGCAGTAAGCATGAAACACTTTTATAAAACAATATAAATATCAACATGTTACGACTGGTAGGCTATACAGTGCAAATATATGTAATTGTCGTGTAACAGAAGTTAGTCTACTATAGTGTACAGCAAACTCTTCGCGTATATTTCATATTTTGAAAGATAACGAAAAAAATTTATCACAATCTTATTGAAAAATCTGATATTTTTTCTCTCATTTTATATATTATTTGAACGCTCAATTCAAAAATTGTTCCGATGGTAAACTAAATGCAAAGTAGTGAGGACTAGAGCAATAGCTGAAATATGAGCTCTAGGCTAAGAGCGCACCGTATCAGTCGAATGTGGAATCGTGCTGTGCATACACCAACAAAATTAATGAGGTAAACTAATTGTGAGCAAAAGAAGTGCTGATTCTTAACGGTAGAATAACAATGTATATAGTGAATTCAATGCAAAGGAATTGTATGGCAATATCATAGGCATTTATCCAATTCCCACTATTCTTATGTTAGGAGCATCGGATGAAATTGGATAATCGTCATTAAACTTCCTTTAGAGAATATATCGTTAAGGAAGTTGAATACAAAAACTGTGTAGATTGAATGAATCAAATGTAAATAAAACATGCGTAAAGTGCATCAAGTGCGAAAAGAAGGTCGCACAAAAAAACGAATTACGTTTGAAATTAAATCGTGTAAAACAAATGGAATGCGACATTAACGTTTACGAAAGGGAAGCAAGTGCGAATTAGAAGTTCTGTCAACGAATTATGCATTGATACAAAACATATAAATGGGCACTGTATATACTTTGTATTACATAAATACAAGTAACAATATCTAAAAACTATAAGAGAGACATCGACAAGGAACAATCATATTTCTAACTTATGTAAAGCCAAGAAGAAGAATAGACGCACAACTAGAGATACATCGTACTGCTCCAGGAAAGATCAATGAATGGATCGTCCCACTGGCTAATTAAAGTCGATATCAGCCAATCCCATTCGTCCAAACCCTCAGACAGGGGCGTTGATGTCGCCACTTTTGAATCGGGTTTCAGGCGCTAGAAACAGCGTAAGTCCGCGATAGAGGGTAGGAAACTTTGCATACAAATGCGCGAAGGAGATATAGGATTATCATTGATACAAAATTAGGGTGTTAGAACATTGTAATAATTTTACTAAGTGCATATTACCTTTATAATACATAAGTTTGAGTGCAATTAAACATGTGAAATTAGCAATTCTAAAAGTGGGAAAACTACTGACGTGTGTTGACATTGTTAGGAAAATTCTTGAAATTAGGAAAGCGAAGCACAATCTGTTGATATTTAGGTAAAACAGCGTTCCATTGAGAGAAAAAACGCTTACTTCTTGGAGCAGTTGTGTACTAGTGATATTTTGCGAAAACATATATATTTATTGTCTATGCCATAGTACTTGACACTGAGCAATATAGTGTATTTCTAACCATACACAGAGAGACCGGTGAGGTCATAATAACAATAACTTTTTAGTTGACATATTCTGTTTAAAATCACAAGATATCTTAGCTATTATACCAAAAGAGAAGAAAAAGTTTAGTTAGTAGTACATTTTTCTTTCTTTAATATTACTGAGACGTATTTTGTAATAATGACATTATACTAGGGTCAGTCCCCAAATACTATTTTGTTATTAGTAAGAATAATCAGTTCCAGCCAAGTATCAAACATTTTTCATAAAATTAGTCATATAAAACTTATTACTAAAACCAAAATATTTAACCAAAGCAATTGGTAATATTAACTAGGAATTTAATTATCTGATTACCAAACCAATAGGTTAGTTTACTCAACTAAATTTTGTTTAATGCGACGAAACCGATCTCTCTGTGATGTATTTCTCTACTTGAATATTGTGATAAGTACGTAAATCTGTATATCTTTCATTTAAAAATTTTAGATATGGATGTCATGGTGATTCCGGAGTACTTTCATCACAAAAGCTCAGTATCAGAATACCATGCTAATTACGCTTTAGGTTTATGACAAAATTTGAGTATTACAAAACTATAACACAAAACTAATGGTCCTATTAAAAACTTTTGGCATTGCACCCTTACAGTAACAACAAAAAACACCTTCCTAAGAAAAATAGGTATGAACATGCTACAACTAGTACACCACAATGCACTTAAGTTATGAACGTGTTAAAGTATATTGTTTATATATGTACAGAGAACCTTCACTGTATTTTCAAATGTTGTATGATGACTCAAAAAATGCTGCAGTTTGGTTGAAAATTATATGTATCTTATTTCACTTAATATTAATGTTCACAACTCTCATCCCAAAAGTTGGTCGAGACGTATGTAAATGCAAAGAATTGCCTGCCGATGTTTAAATTATAATATCAGAAATTGAAAGTTCTGCTTAGAAATTGAATACTCTAAGCGTAGCCCATTTTGCATACGTCAGCTTATGTTAACAGGATTATATTGTACAGTTAAAACGTACGGAGTGAATCAAGATGGAATAAAACCCGCGTTCAGTGAACTGATGCGAAGTAACCTTGTTGAAATTCTAAAACCGACGCTGTAGATAAATCATTTGTACCACCCCGTCTCGCGTCAGTGGACTGGATGCAGTATACAAAATAATTAAATTTTGCTAGCTTGCTTGCGGGTGCTCTTAAAGCCTATTCCAGGAGGTTATTAATGGCAGCGACACACTGCTATCTTACTGGATAGCGGTCACTCCGTCACTGTACTCTGATGCCACTGCCAGGGCTGCCAATGGGACTCTTTAGGAACCGCGACCCAGGAAAAAACCCCTAGCAATGACAGCCCTGAGTGTATAGGACCGATACAACCATAGACAGACGGGATGTAGACAAGACATCCCCAATCATACTAAGCGGGTGGCATGAAAGACATATATGAAATATCAATGAAGCAGTTGAGAGCAAAATTGGAAGATGTGGGTTAATCGCCTATAAACTTCTAATTAAGAAGAAACGTGTAAATGAAGTTAAGCATAAAAACTGCGTTCTGCGTAGATTGAATGAATAAAGTGTAAATGAAATATGCGTTATGCTAACAAGGGTGGAATAAAAATCGTGAAAAAGGACGAATTAGGTGTAAAAATCGATTACAGCAAGTGGAGTGTGCAATCAAAGTTTCTCTAAGGGAAACAACAACGAATCACAAGCCGTATCAACGAATTAAGCAATAGCCCAAAACGTGTACAGGGAAAATAGTATATACATTGTGTTGTTAAAACATAAGTAATAATCTCTAAAAACTAGATGCATGCGAGAAACTGACAAGCGACGGTCGTATAACCAATACAAAGCTACAAAGCATACACACAAACACACACACACACAAGTAGGGATAACGCCTTCAGTTAGAGGACCCAGCAAAAAGAATTCTGACTCATCTCGCTCGAGCAAAGAAACAATCAAGTACTTGTAACGCTGTTACAATGGCAGGGGCGCGTGGGCTACAAACAGCCGTTATTGGATACTGTAGCCTTTAACCCAGTAAAGGATTTTTGCAGATTTTCTTCTACGCATTTGTGCAGAAAACCCATATTAAAATTCTTGAAATTAGGAAAGAGAAGCGCCATCTGTTGATATTTCGGTGAAACAGAGTTCAATGGACAAAAAAAACATTCACTTTTTGTAGCGGTTGTGTACGAGTGATATTTGGCAAAAACATATATATATATTTATTGTCTGTGCCCTTGTACTTGATACTACGCAATACAGTGTATTTCGAACCATACACAGAGAGACCGGTGAGGTCATAATACCTATGATTTTTAGTTGACATTTATTGTTTAAAATTACGAAATATTTTAGTTATTTCTGTATGTCAAAAGAGCGGGAAAAGGTTTAGTTAGAGTACATATTTATTTCTTTACTATTACTGAGACGTATTTGGTAACAATGACATCATATTAGTGTCAGTCACCATGAGTAAGAATAATCGAGTCCAGCCAAGTATCCAATTTTTTTCGTAAATTTTATCCTATAAAATTTGTTACTATAACCAAAATATTTAACCAAATGAATTGGCAATATTAACTAAGAATTTAATTATCGAACAGCCAAACAAATAGTTTAGTTAATCAACTAAATATTGTTCAATGCGACAAAACCGATCTCTCTGTGATATATTTCTGTACTTGAATATTGTGATAAGTACGTAAATCTGTAAATCTTTCATTTAAAAATTTGAGATATGGATGTGATGGTGATTCCGGAGTATTTTCATTACAAAAGCTCAGTATCAGAAAACTGTGCTAATTACTCTTTAGGTTTATGATAAAGTTTCAGTATTACAAAACTATAACACAAAACTAATGGTGCTATTAAAAACTTTTGGCATTGCACCCTTACATTAACAACAAAAAACACCTTCCAAAGAAAAATAGGTATGAACATGCTACAACTAGTACACCACAATGCACTTAAGCGTGTTAAAGTAGTTTGTTTACATATGTACAGAGAACCTTCACTGTATTTTCAAATGTTGTATGATAACTCAAAAAATGCTGCAGTTTTGTTCAAAATTATATGTATCTTATTCCACTTAATATTAATGTTCACAACTCTCACCCCAAAAGTTGGTCGAGACGTATGGAAATGCAAAGAATTGCCTGAAGATGTTTAAATTATAAAATCAGAAATTTAAAGGGCTCCTTAGATAGTGAATGCTCTAAGTGTAGCCCATTTTGCATACGTCAGCTTATGTTAACAGGATTATATTGTAAAGTTAAAACGTACGGAGTGAATCAAGATGGAATAAAACGCGCGTTCAGTGAACTGATGCGAAGTAACCTTGCTGAAATTCTAAAACCGACGCTGTAGATAAATCGGAACTTCCCAGCGTGGGAACCACCCCGTCTCGCCACAGTGAACTGGAGGTAATGTACAAAATAATCAAACTTTGCTAGCTTGCTTCCGGGTGCCCTTAAAGCCTATTCCAGGAGGTTATTAATGGCAGCGACACACTGCTATCTTACTGGATAGCGGTCACTCTGATGCCACTGCCAGGGCTGCCAGTGGGACTCTTTAGGAACCGCGACCAAGGAAAAAACCCCTAGCAATGACAGCCCTGAGTGTATAGGACAGATACACACACGGACAGACGGGATGTAAACAAGACATCCACGATGATACTACGCGGGCGGCATAATAGGCATTTATCTGGATATCCTCGAATTGCTTGCGAGCCGAATCGGACGATGTCAGATAATCGCCTAGAAACTTTTAGTCAAAAATAAACGTGTAAATGAAGCTAAGCATAAAAACCGCGTAGAGTGAATGCATTAAGTGTAAATAAAATGCGTGTTAAGCTAAACAAGGGTGGATTAAAAATCGTCAAAAAGGACGAATAGAGGTGTGAAAATCGATTACTGTAAGTGGAGTGTGCAAACAAAGTTTCTCTAAGGGAAACAACAACGAATCACAAACCGTATCAACGAATTAAGCAAGAGCCCAAAACGTGTATAGGAAAAATAGTATATACATTGTGTTGTTAAAACATAAGTAACAATCTCTAAAAACTAGATGCATGCGAGAAACTGACAAGCGACGGTCGTATAACCAATACAAACCTACAAAGCATACACACAAACATACACACACACAAGTAGGGATAGCGCCTTAAGTTAGAGGACCCAGCAAAAAGAATTCTGACTCATCTCGCTCGAGCAAAGAAACAATCAAGTACTGGTAACGCTGTTACAATGGCAGGGGCGCGTGGGCTACTAACAGCCGTTATTTGAGACTGTAGCTTTTAACCCAGTAAAGGATTTTTGCAGATTTTCTTCAACGCATTTGTGCAGAAAACCCAAATTAAAATACAACCGTCTTAGAATCTTCTTCGATGAAGAAACTGATTATAAAGAAGCATATTCAATGATATTTATTTATAGAAGCTTGCTCATTAAAAGTTTAGTGTGAATGTAATTGTGAATGTATCGACATACAAGATCAAACAAGTACTCTGAACCAATAGTTCTTCCCATACGTCATAGTAAATATTTTAAGTTAACTCCTTTCTGACGCTGTCGGTGCAGAAACACTAAACACATTTAAAAATCAGCTCGACACACTTGGGAGCAACATCCTCCGCATCTGCGAACTCCTCTAAGACTCTTCAACCATTTACGGCAATATAGTTTTACAGTAGAGGCTACCACAATCCGAGGTTTTTCAAGAGTCAGCTAGTTTAACGCCGCACTGTCCCCGCCAGTCTGCTAAGACAAATCGTGCTTGTACAATCACCGCCTTAGTACACTTTTATTTCCTTTGCTATCTTAATACTTTTGACATAACGGCCATAGCTCATAGAGGACCGGAGCATGAGTCGCGGCTGCTCTCTGATAATGGGCCTCTTGGTCCATCTACTGCTAGCAGTCTAATCTAATAAGGGTTCCTCTAATGGCCCAACATTGTTAAACTACGCTAAATTAGAACGCCACGAGGCGTTCTAGTTTGTAAATATTTTTAAGTTTATTTTTTACTTTCTTTTCGGCCTCTGATATTTACATTATTTGGCATAACGGCAATAGATTATAGAGGGCCGGAGCATCAGTTCCGGCTGTTCGTTGGAAATAGGCCTGTTGGTGAGCTTACTGCCAGTTATCTAATCTAATCGGGTCTATTTACTCATTTGAGTGAATGTTAGACATTCACCGCATCTAATCTAATCGGGTCTATTTACTCATTTTCGTGAAGGTTAAGCATTTACTGCATCTAATCTAATCGGGTCTATCTACTCATTTGAGTGAAGGTTAAGCATTTACTGCAAACAGAAGTCACTGAAAACTGCTATTTTCCGACTGTGCACTACTTTGCTGTCCGTGACGTCAATGCTATTTACGTTCCATATTATTTCAGCTTTTGCAGATGAATAAATTTTATCCTAAAATTTGAACACTACTATCTTGTTTAATTAATTTTATCAACGACACAATCGTGCCATAAAGGGAGAGTCTCCCTGACCACGCATCCCGACTAGAAAACCCACATTAACTGGTTCGTGATGCAGTTAAACGCCCACTTGGGCCCAGTGAAGTGTACGGCTGAAGTCAATCACAAACTGTTCGGGCTATGGTATCGTATTGGCCGAATACCCGATAGAGTTCTGTGCCCCCCAACCCTTAGGCCAGTGTCACCCCCCCCCCCCAGTGACTAAGAGTGTCAGAATTGCTGACGCTATACATTGCCGAGTATCAAGCCCGTCCCTTGTATGGGCTCGAACATCGGCCGTCTCGATAATGAGCGCAACTATCAATCTTGACACTGACCAACTAGGGGTATATGCTGTACGCGATCGATCGCGCAAACCCGATCGATCGCGCAAACCCGATCGATCGATCGCGCAAATCCATCGATCGCGCACAACATATACACCACGGTTTTACGTTTGCAATCACATGTCGCCGTATTTTAAGTCAAGTTTATAACGCTGCAGTCGAAATTCCCGAAACTGTGTTAATTATTCTCGTACATGTCTTGATTTTGTGAATGTAGCCATTTATCTCTCCACTAGGAGAAGTTTTTTTTTTTTTTTTTTTTTTTTTTAACTGGAAAAATCCATTTTGTAAAAAAACAAAGAAATACATAAACATAACTAAAACTACCCAACTTCTATACCCGCTTGCAACTTTACCGTAATCTAGCACACTATTAACCTGCGTGTTTTTTTCTCTTTTTTTTCTAATGAGTTAACAGCGAGCTCTGAAGATAAGGCAGTACAGCCAAACAATTAGCAGATTTATTTTAAAACGGTTGGTGAGCGCCGGCCACTCCATCGATTACCATTTCTGCACCGATGGTCAGCTCGGCCTCATGACTGATTAGCTCTTACGAATACATTGTCAGCACGGACTCCTGATTACCTCTGACGAAGAGGAAGGGAGGCAAGCCTTTGCTGACGATATCGAGCCATGCGAAGTACAACGGGGCCGACGTTATCTCCTTGTCGTGTAGCGGCAGCGTCCTGCAATTCAATGTTAATGTTTAAAATAAGATAGTAGGTGAGTCGCTATGTCTTATTGGACAACGTTTGAAGTAATTTAAACTAACTGGAACCTGCGGAAAGTATACAGCACAGAGGCATTGCTCTTCAGTGATATCTCAGACCCGTACCATGCAAACGATGTGTGAAAATTTTGTTCCATCTCAGAAAGCAAATATTCTACTTCTGACCTGCAAACAGTAGCAGCTGAAACCTCAAAGATAAAAACTTTATCCTTGTTGTTCCCTATCGGGACCTAATCAGGAACACCGAAATAATTCTTTACCCATAGCCTATCTAATATTGGAAGCGCAATGAATTTACTAATCGAAAAACAAAGACAAGAAAGAACTTAGGGAGAGAGGAGCAAGCAAAATAATGATAGGACTAGCGTACAAGGCCGTCAAAAATGCCGGCGAAGAGCTGGAGACGATATTTCTCCACTGCCGCACTTTAGTTAATACCCCAGCTAAAGTTAAAGAGCCAACAAAAGATAGGCAATCTCAGCTTCACACATACTGAGCAGCGAAACCCTTCCTTTCTTCCTCTGACATTGGGGAAAAATANGTTAAGCAGTTACTGCATCTAATCTAATCGGGTCTATCTACTCATTCGAGTGAAGGCTAAGAATTAACTGCATCTAATCTAATCGGGTCTATCTACTCCTTTGAGTGAAGGTTAAGCATTTACTGCATCTAATCTAATCGGGTCTATCTACTCATTTGAGTGAAGGTTAAGCATTTACTGCATCTAATCTAATCGGGTCTATCTACTCATTTCAGTGAAGGTTAAGCATTTACTGCATCTAATCTAATCGGGTCTATCTACTCATTTGAGTGAAGGTTAAGCATTTACTGCATCTAATCTAATCGGGTCTATTTACTCATTTGAGTGAAGGTTATGCATTTACTGCAAACAGAAGTCATTGAAAAATGCTACTTTTCGACTGTGCATTACTTTGCTGTCAGTGACGTCAATGCTAGTTGCGTTCCATATTATTTCAGCTTTTGCAGATGAATAAATTTTATCCTAAAATTTGAACACTATCTTGTTTAATTAATTTTATCAACGACAAAATCGTGCCATGAAGGGAGAGTCTCCCAGACCTCGCATCCCGACTAGAAAGCTCACATTACCTGGTTCGTGATGCAGTTAAATGCCCACTTGGGCCCAGTGAAGTGTACGGCTGAAGTCAATCACAAACTGTTCGGGCTATGGCATCGTATTAGCGGAATACCCGATAGAGTTCTGTGCCCCCCAACCCTTAGGCCAGTGTCGCCCCCCCCCCAGTGACTACGAGTGACAGAATTGCTGACGCTATACATTGCCGAGTATCAAGCCCGTCCCTTGTATGGGCTCGAACATCGGCCGTCTCGATAACGAGCGCCACTATCAATCTTGACACTGACCAACTAGGGGTATACACACGGTTTTACGTTCGCAATCACATGTGGCCGTATTCTAAGTCAAGTTTATAACGCTGTAATCGAAATTCCCGAAACTGTGTCAATTATTCTCGTACATGTGTTGATTTTGTGAATGTAGCCATTTATCTCTCCACTAGAAGATTTTTTTTTTTTTTTTAACTGGAAAAATCCATTTTGTTAAAAAAACGAGGAAGTACATAAACATAACTAAACCTACCCAACTTCTACACCAGCCTGCAACTTTACCGTAAACTAGCACACTATTAACCTGCGCGCTTTTTTCTCTATTTTTCTACTAAGTTAACAGCAAGCTCTGAAGATAAGGCAGTACAGCCAAACAATTAGCAGATTTATTTTAAAACGGTTGGTGAGCGCCGGCCACTCCATCGATTACCATTACCAGATGGTAAGCGCGGCCACTCGATGGATTACCATTTCTGCACAGATGGTAAGCGCGGCCACTCGATGGATTACCATTTCTGCACAGATGGTAAGCGCGGCCACTCGATGGATTACCATTTCTGCACCGATGGTCAGCGCGGCCTCTTGACTGATTAGCTCTTACGAATACATTGTCAGCACGGACTCCTGGTTACCTCTGACGAAGAGGAAGGGAGGCAAGCCTTTGCTGACGATATCGAGCCAAGCGAAGTACAACGGGGCCGACGTTATCTCCTTGTCATGTAACGGCAGCGTCCTGCAATTAAATGTTAATGTTTACAATAAGATAGTAGTTGAGTCGCTATGTCCTATTGGACAACGTTTGAAGTAAATTAAATTATCTGGAACCTGCAAAAAGTCTACAGCACAGAGGTATTGCTCTTCAGTGATATCTCAGACCCGTACCATGTAAACGAGGTGTGAAAATTTTGTTCCAACTCAGAAAGTAAATATTCTACTTCTCACCTACAAACAGTAGCACTCTACGCCTTACTCCTGTTGTTCCCTCTCGTGGCCTAATCAGGGACACCGAAATAATTCTTTACCCATAGCCTATCTACTATTGGAAGCGCAATGCATTTACTAACCAAGAAACTAAGACAGGAAAAAACTTAGGGAGGGAGGAGCAAGAAAAATTATGATAGGACTAGCGTACAAGGCCGTCAAAAATGCCGGCGAAGAACTGGAGACGATATTTCTCCACTGCCGCACTTTAGTTAATACCCCAGCTAAAGTTAAAGAGCCAACAAAAGATAGGCAATCTCAGCTTCACACATACTGAGCAGCGAAACCCTTCCTTTCTTCCTCTGACATTGGGGAAAAATACATTGCCTTTTGCAGAAAATGAAAACAACTGAACCAGTTCTACAATTTTACCCGATCTTTAAGAACGACATATGATGCTCACGAACAACAAACCCATAAGTATTCAATCCAGTGATGCTTTACTTTTCAAGGTTAGAAGCAGATGACTAGTTATCTTAATGACATCACAACTTAGGCAAGCATTTTACAGACCGATAAATTCACAAATCTGTACCCCTAAACCTAAGCATTTATGACTACTGTGACCTATTAGTACGTGCTCACTGTATTAATATCTAGTACAATAATGGTTTAAAATGTACAGTTTCGAGTGGGAATTTCAGCAAAAATTAACTCATTTAATTTTTAAGGACACTTGCCCCTGTACTCACATTACGATCAAGTTGGCCTCTCGTGAGTGCTCCAGCAGCATCTCCCGCAGTCTCAGGTGTCGGTTGGTCTTGGCCTTGTTCTTCTTCAGCATGTCTGGGCTGATGGTGCAGCGATCTGCGTCACAAAATCCCGTATTTGTTATCAGGGAGAAAATAATGACTGCAGTCACACGCACCAGGGCATACATCAGCTTTGGCCACAATAACTGTATATTTTATCATAGCTTATGATGTTATAATTTTCTTTATTATTGTAGAAGTGGCGGCTCCCTTAATTAACCACTGTAGGTGCAATGAGGCCTTGATCCCGACTGGAATGTGCATTTTTATAAATATCAAGTTTAAAAAATCTTGTTTTGCCGGTAAAAGTAAAAACCCAAGTCGCCATGACTGTATTTTCCTACTAGGAAACCCACACGCACTGGTTTGCGATGCAGATATCATAATTCCCCAAAGACCCCAGAGAAGTGTGGGGCTTTTGTGTAGAACAAATTGTTTGATAAAGGAGATTCGCACATTACATTGTTATGATAAAAAAGTAGGAATAGCAGCGTTTACTAGAGCAGTTATTTGCACCCTAAGACCGTTACCACACACAACAATACCCCAAGGGGACTGCCAACTTACAATTTTTGAGCCAAAATTTTTCCGTGAGATTCAAAAAAGACGTTGGTAACCTCAGGTCTTGTTCATATTTTATTCTATTTATGCTAAAAATTATCACACCTAACAGGGGCGCCAGCGACCGTTCTAGTGAATGCTCTCCTACAGAGTATCGTCCTTACGTACCTATTGTTCACGCAATGACGTCATAAACTGAAGGCTATTCTATACTTTGCCCCCCTCCCCCTAGCAGCTACGGTTCCAGAGTACATTGGTATCGCTGGGTCCCTGGAGCCGAGTACATGCGTCATTCATATGAACGCGTTCGCTCCACTGATCTGAATGTATTACTATGTTCTAGAATTAGTATAAAAGTGCACTGTTTTGTGATTTTTACTTCGCTTCAAATTCGGAGAGATTACCGCAACTTGCCTAGTGACGCTTCCAGAGGAAACTCTTTTAACCGTTAATACGCAATAACGTTTTGCGGCGTGCATAAAATACTACTGACAAAGCATTCGGACGAGTGGCTGAGTTAACGTGTTGTGACGAATGACGTGTCATTTACCCTAAGGGAATTATTAGCGGGGGAGAAATACTAACGCTATATCGCCGCACAGCAAGCCTTCCTTCCCTGGCTCGGGAACAGAACGCCTGACATCACAGCAGTGAATGAGTCAGCAAACTTCACCACTCGGCCACTCACGCTTTCTTTGACGCCAGTTTCTCGCCACTGCCATCAATTTGAGAATGAAGCAGGTTCGGCAGTTAGAATCGGTTCCTAGGGAAGGAACCCTTCAGTGTGTTGATACATCGCACCTGGTGGAGTCGATAGGTCTTTTGATATGGCACGACATGCTCGATGTCAGTATGCATGAGTTTTGATGGATCGTAATATAGCCACAGCAGCGGCAGGCTCTTATGCTGATATCAGTGACACTGAAGTTTGCAAGATCAATTCCCGAACCGGGCAAGCGAGCACTTATGGTGCTTGACACGCTTCCTCATGTCTGTAAATGCTTCTGTGGGAGCAATGAGTCCTTGGCCAGATATGAAGAGGGTCAGGAGGAAGGTAAATGTTACCATTGCTCATGACGATCTGTGGGCTACTGCAGCCGTACACTACTATGGGGTCAGGTAGAATATATCTGCAGCACGATCTAGTGCCAGTGGATTTCCCAGTAGGGGGTGCTGTAAAGGAGACTTTAGCTGCACCTTTACGAGAGATGCCAGCAATTTCGACCACCATTAGTTACTTTAATTACTCACCTGTATCGGCTTCATCACTTATGAAGGGCTGAATTAGGTCCATAAACTCAGCACGAGTTTCCTCTTTCGCAGGGTCCATCACACCGGGCAACAAGATGACGTCAGAAACGACAATCCTGAATTTGATTATAAGCAAGGCCAAGTCTTTTTTCTCTCGTTCCAGTTCGTTTTTTCTGTTGGCGAACGAGAAAACTCGCAGCTGGCAGTCGCTCCAGCTGGACCGCTTGCTCAGGAGATACGGCAGTAGGAGCGTCATGCCGCCTTCATCGTACATCCACCATATGTCGATAACACCCTGGGTGCGTACAAGCATATATATGAGTATCATAATTTCATTACTCTGTTATGGCGGCGCCCACTAGCGAAAAAGTCGTGCGCTCAGTCGCTCAACATTTCGACTTTGGCGATCACGTTGCCATAACTACAACTAACCGATCTGCACCAAAATTTATTCATTAATGTCTTTTAACATTACTAACAACTCCTATAAATTTCATAAAAATCCATTCATAATATTTTTAGTTATTGCGTTAACAAGCATAATATTAGAAACAGTGAATAATGAATGACCCAACAGATCACTCCAAAAATTTGGTCGTTTACTCTTCGTAATATACCTTAAAAATTAAGTAAATTTCATCAAAATCAGTCCGTAACTTTTTTAGTTATGACATTGAGAAAAATGAGGCACACAAACAAACGAATAGACGGATCTTCACCAAAAGTTAATCATTTGTTCCTCCTAACATACTTAATGATCCCTGTAAATTTTGTCAAAATTTGTCAATAACTTTTTCAGTTATCTTGGTGACTGACAGACAGACAAACAGCAAACAGACAAACCGACAAATAAACAGACAAATCTGACGAAAACATAACCTCCTTGGCGGTGGCAAAGATTGATCACTGCCTCTTGCTACTCTTAAAAGTGCAAGAAAGGACTCATATTTTAGATACTATTAGTGGTATAGCATAGCATTGTGCAAACTGTGACCCTGCTCACGGCAAGACAATCGTATGCAGAATTTTGTTGCAGTGCAGCATTTGCGTTTGTGTGCACCCGCCCTTATACCTATTTTTTTTTTCTGCCGTAGACATAACGGTAACAGTAATAGCTTAGAGAGGGCCGGAGCAAGGGTTTCAGCTTCACCGAGGCATAACGCCTGTTGGCTGTCTATTGCCAGTAAACCAATCTTATGTAATACCTTCAATATAGAAAAATATAATTGGAAACATGCGTGTACTGAAGGGAAACTAGAGTATTCCTTAAATATTTCTGCTAGTGATCGTCATTCAAATACGTTTATTTTCCCATTTCAATTTTTATTTATTAATAAAAAAAAAGTGACCACAGACAATACCACTTCTCCAAAACGTTAGCATCTTACTTCCTGCACTGTCATTATGTTAGGGGAAAATTATTTGATGCCAATCTTCTGAGTTTCTAAAAAGCTTTTGTTTATATAAAACAAGCGCCTCAGGAGTATCCATGATCAAAAAATTTGATTATGGTGTCATCCCACGATGATGGAAGGGCATTAGAGAGACCTGATGCCTAAGCCTCGTCTGCCTTTTAGGAATGGGTTACAATATATTCAGCTTGCGTGTAAAAATACATAGAAAGATCTAATAGATGAATGGTAAATAAGCCGATTAATGTGCAATGGTTTCATAATCCTTTTTCACAGTCCCTATTTAAACTCAGTTTTCAGATGAAAAGCACAAATTCAGCATCCGGTCAAGTGGTAACTCTAGATGATCAATGCTTGATAAGATCAGCAGCACTATAATGGACAGACCCCATTATTAAAGGCATACGAAGTTTAGGCATTGCCATTATCGTGATATACGGTGTGGGTGTCTGAACAAAATTATGGAGATTGAGTATTGCAAAAAAGATTACATCTGATTGTGTAGCGTAGAAGCCATGAGCGCAAAGTGAAAATATGGTGTTTGGTAGAACTGTCAAAAAAAATACCTTTGATTGGTTAGCGCGGAAGATACTCGGGGCTTCCTTCACCTGCCGTCGGAACAGGTGCACTGCAACCTTCTCCGCAAATGAGATCTTACGGTCCTTGTTTGGCTTTTTCGTCTTCGATGCCTGTCTGCTGTTGTCCTCAGGTGACACGTTCGCTTCCACGCCCGCAAGTGATAGCGACGAGCCATGAAAAGCTGCGTTCGTAATTCCAACTGGCAATAAGAAGGAAAAACAGCATTGTTATTAAAAGCCGGAATCTGGAGCAGACATAATAGCAAGAAAAATAGGAGCAGCAAAACGACCAATTTGTATAAGTTTAAAGGATGAAAGCATAATAAATGGGTACGACTTCAGCACAGTATAGCTCGGTATTTTCATACCCACAAAGGAAACGGGAGGAGACGTATTGCAGCAGTGACACCCATTACAATGTTAGCTTTGCTCATT
>LQNS02276930.1:3788908-3801235 GCA_001587735.2 Parhyale hawaiensis | reverse complement strand
AACGACCAATTTATATAAGTTTAAAGGATGAAAGCATAATAAATGGGTACGACTTCAGCACAGTATAGCTCGGTATTTTCATACCCACAAAGGAAACGGGAGGAGACGTATTGCAGCAGTGACACCCATTACAATGTTAGCTTTACTCATTTTTTAATAATAAGTATATTGCGCTACATGCACTTTATTTATTAAATTTTGACGATATTTGTAAACAAAAAGCACCTAAGACTGATGTGTTCGATTAGCCCATGAGCAGGATGGAGTCTTGGAACCTAGAAACAAGATGATAGTCAAGGCTTCTGCTTTAAGACCAAGAGGCTACACTGAAAGAAAGTTCTGCATTTCAAGTGGAAAAATTCAGAAATGTGTCTGTAAAAGAACGAATCAGTTTATTAATGAAACCACTGACTACTTTCCATTTCAATTAACAGGAAGTTCAAAAGTGCGGCCAATGAGCTGCTGCACTCCGTCTTTCAGTTCACGTGAAATTTATTTCCATGTAGGGTCTGAAGTAAGCTTAAGGTAACTAATCAACACCCTAAAGGACGCCATATTATTTCGCAACAAAGATCATATGGAGAAAACGTCATTTTGGATTCAGTGTTAAAATTCTCAGTATGAGTATAAATTAATGTATCATATTTGCCCTATCTTAATTATATCTAATCATTCTTATGAACTGCAGAAATATAATTACCTCCGCGAAGGAAGTTATGTTTTCGTCCTGTTTGTCTCCCTGTCTGTCTGACTGTTGGTCTGTCTGTCACCAAGATAACTCAAAACGTTATGAGCAGATTTGGACGAAATTTATAGGGATTGTTAGGTATGTTAATAAGAACAGATGGTTAACTTTTGGTAAAGATATATCCATCAGTTTGCTTGTTTGTTTGTCTGCCTAATTTTTCTCAATGTCATAACTCAAAAAGTTATGAATGGATTTTTATGAAATTAACATGAGTTGTTGTGTATATAACAGAATAAATGACTAAATTTCGCTAATGAACCGTTTGTTCGTTCGTTTGTTTGTCACTGTTTTTAATTTTATGCTTGTTAGCTCAATAACTCAAAAAATAATTAATGTATCTTTATGAAATTTATGGGGGTTGTTATTATTGTTAAAAGACATAAATGATCAATTTTTGGTGCAGATCGGTGAGTTCGTTTGTATGTTTGACTCATGTTTGTCATAACGTTTGTTAGAAGCATAACTCAAAAGTTATGAACGGATCTTCAAGATAATTGCACAAGCTGTCATTACTATCAAATGGTACAAATGATAAGATTTTGAAGTTTATACAAATAAAATTATGGTGTCAGAGCCAATCTGAATTCTTTTGCTACCGTTGCCTCGCTTCGCGGAGGTATGCGCTCTCAGAGTGCTCTAGTTGTAAAGTACGAATCGGTCCATTACCTTATTCTCCTACGTACCAAATTATTTACATCACAGATACATTGTTATTATTACTAATTACGGTATAGAAATAACCATGAATGTGTTCATATTAATGTAATAATCAACTGTATCGTTGAAATTTTCAGCCTCAGTGGTCTTTATAATGCTGTGCATATGGTGATAAAATTTGTGCTATAGCTCACCTATTTATTCATTCTACTGTAATTCTTCGTTCTTAGTTCGAGAAAAGAGTTCAATTTAAAATTATAATTGCACTGGTCGAACGAAAATGTATCAATCCGAATTTTGAATGAAAGAGGCGAAGAGAGATGATACAAACATGTATATAATTCTGTTTCAAAAGAATTCTCAAATCGTATTTAACCTTTACCTTCTTTAATAAACCATTACTTTTCCTAGGTATAGCACACTTTGGTGATACTTTGAAACTATGTTTCCTAGGCATAGCACTCTTTAGTGATACTTTGAAACGATATCCAACGTTCACAAATTGCTAACAGAGATACTTAAATACATGTTGTAAACTCCGTGGACTTTTCTTCCGAGATTACACCGTTCGCCTGCTATTTTCTGCTGTGAAAGTACCGGCCTCGTGCCGCGTAGGGTAAACAATACATTTTACTTCACTAAAAAATTTATACCACCTAATATGATGATTTTCATGGTTACAATAATTTTACTAATTTAAATTTTTTCATATAGTGAAAATATTTCCAAAAAGCTTACCGTGAGCATTTTCCCTTGGTTCTAACGGGGCGAGTCCATGTATATAAGTTAATGAAAATTTCTCTTTGAAAATATTCAAGCGGGGAAAGAGTACAACAGAATAAGCGTTCGTCTATATGATTACATGAAATGAAAGGGCATAAAGGACCACGACAGAAACGTTTCAGACCAAGGTAATGTATGGAGTCGCCAGGTGAAGACACAAATCTCCATAATATAAAATGGGCCAACTTAGCAGTTTAAATCTAACCCTATGGTTTTTCCATGCCCTTGAGAAGAAAGTAGAGATACAAATGAAGCGTGTCCTGTGAAGATTTGAGTTAAAATATCTTTTTATTAAAATTTGATAACTATGTTATAACTCTGCTTATAGTATATAATAATTTATAAGTTTAGTGTGTTCTAACAAACTACTTAAAACATAGATAAGAAATATTTCAGGGAAATAAAAAGTGGTTTGCTTAATAATTTTAGGCTTTCCAGTTACCACCAAGTGTATCGAGTGAAGAAAAGATGAGCAGCATGTGGTCCATCAAGAAAAACGAGACTCAAAACACAAAATAACTGGTGAGAGAATAGCAACCCGAGATAGAGGAAAGAAAGAAAAAAATGTTAGGTAAAAAAAGAGAAAAAAATGGACTCAAAAAATGTTCAGAAGGTCAGGCAAGAGCAACAATAACCTGACCACGACACTAGACAGCAAGGAGCTGGGAGAAGGATTGCTTGAAAAAAGCCAAAAAAATGTTTTCAGTAACAAAATGAGACAAGTGGCTTACTTTCTGTGCACACGGAAGTGCCGCTAGAAGACCCTTGGCTCTCAGACCCTTGGCTCGTCCTCCTGTTCCTGTCATAGGAAGCTGAGGCGTCAACGGGGTTCACGACCACAAAACCTTCCGCTGCAGGCACTTTAGGAATAGGAGAAACTGAAGAGCGAGATATTATGTCAGTTCCTGATTGGATAAGAGCTCCTGTTAGTGGAGAAGGTGGTGGAGCTTCTGGTGAATCATAGAGAGTGGAGCTGGGGCAAACAGAAGCTGATTCAGCTTTCTCTCCAGCACTATCTGGCACTGTTTCAGGATGGCCAGATTGTCGGTCTTTGCAGATACACTTCGAATCAAATTCATCGTTTTCAGTTGCATCAGCATTGTGATGGCATATTTCTCCGGCTTCGAATTGATGCAGAAAAGAAGGAAGTTTAAGGAGGGGGAAGCTGTCACGGCTGAGGGTTCTGAAAGCAGATTTGGGTTTCTCCGATCCAGATTTTGCTACTGTTGTATTTTCAATATCATCTGAAGCCTCCACGTCAGCTGAGTTCTCTTGCTCAGTTGGTGCCGCATTTTCGCTAACCAAACCATTAGCTAGAGCCAGTTGACTTCCTTTATTACCTTGACCGTTAGCTGTACACTTCACTGCATTGTCCTCGCTGCAGGTAACAACTGGGTCTTCATCTTGTGGTTCTCGCGGCACTCGGAGTATCACGACACCTCTTCGAGAAAGAAGCGTCTGGCTGCAACAGGAAAAGCTAACTGAGTAAACTGCCTCTCCAGTGCTAAGCGAACAAAATTTGGGCAACCTCTTCTACAATTATAAAACAGCTTCTAGGGCACACAAAATTTCTGCTAGGATAGTGGACTTGCACTGACGGCGCAAGGAAATATACCTAAGTTAAGGAAGATAAGATTGGGGAGGGTTGAAGTGAAATGTCTAGGAACAGACATCGCTGGGAGATACTCGTATGTTGGTCACATAGTAGCAATATGGGAGAGTCGCTTCTCTCATTCTTTAGGGGGGATGGGGGCAAGCTCCCACCTTCATGGTGCCGCTACAGTACGACTTGACAAAAGCTGGATCTGACCTGACACTGAGGCAGACACCTGAGGCACAGGAGCTGGAAACGACCGTAGGCACTTCAGACTTTCGGTATAACTTATTAGGCCTCCGCTTCGGAATAAGTAGCGTGGCAGAGTTGGAGTCGGTCATTTTTGGAACATAAGTCGGAATCGGTAAATCGCTAGAACCAGTCGTCACAGCCAGGAAATGGGGCTAATTGTCAAGGAAAAGAACGGAGTTTCAGTCATGCACGTGGGTAAAAGTTGAACAATTTTGTGTTTTAAGGCGTAAGAGTCGGAGTTTAAGTCAGAAAATTACTGAGCCCGGGAGTCGGATTCGGACTGAGTAGCCCTGAAAGCAGCAATACTCACACAATAACGTCGATGAAGTTCTTCATTTCCTGACACTCGCAGCTCCTCCAGTTGTTTTTGAAGCCCAGCAGCAGCAAGTCCGGCTTGAGCTGCCCCACGCCCGACAGCTGTGGAAGTAATGGTGTAATTTATTGTACAGCTGTGCCACTAATGTTTAATTTATGATACAGCTGCACAAGTTATGGTATTTCTATACTTTGTAACAGTACTGGGCTAGCCTTACAGCTGCAGCAGTATTCTGTTACTGTATTAACAGCTGTACTAGCCTTACCGCTGCAAGAGTAATGCTGTTACTGCCATACCTACTCAGCTGTACAAACTGTATCAGCCTAACATCTGCAATAGCAAGTGTAATGGTGTCGTTATGTTGTCCCGACGGCCTACAGCAACAGAAGTAGCATAAATTAATACACTAATGTTGTACATTAGAATTTGTTTTTTCTTAGAGCCCTTTCTCTTGCCCTTGACTTCGGCAAGAAACACTCAAGGGAACTGCTCGGTCAAAATCTAAGTCCTGCCACGCTATCCCTACGAAAACTTCCATTGCCCAACTCAGTGTTATCCGAACGAGGGTCCGCGTACCCCTTGGGATACGCAACGTAGTTCAAGAGGGTACGTGAACAAGCAAGGAAGAGACATACACAATCGAAACAAAGTAATTTTCAGAAATTTTGAGATTAATTCATAATTTTTATTTGATTAATATATCTGAATTTATTGACAACACTCCTGTAATGCAGTCTTTTCATAATTAATGTACTATTTGCATAATAATACTAAATTGAACTGAGTTTGGTCTCCCATGGTCAGTGGAAAGAGAAGGTAATGAGGGGGTACATTGGGCGAAAATGTTTCGACTCTGCCGTAACCCATTAAGGTAGAGTGCTCAGTTTTTTGACGTTGCGAACAGTGTTGTTCTTAAAGCAATTATTATACAGCCTAAACTTAAGTTGATAAGTTAACGCAAAACCCCAAAATTCACTCTTAAAATTTATAAGCACGACGAAAACACGGTGATGTGTTCTAACTCTGATCTCGCCAACATTACACATTGAGTTATCAAGCGAATAATGTTGCTAAGAACACCCTCTGAAGAGGACAACGCATAGGCATTATATAGTTAAGGCAGTTATGAAACAATTAGAATAAAATCACATCAATGAATAAACATTGACAACATACTTGAACTGATCATTGAGAGACCATAACGATTGACGGATCAAGTCCGTGCAGTCAGATAAAATAGTTATAAAAAATCATTCTTGGTCATTCATGCTATATCAAAGAATTGAAAACGTTTTGTCGAGGTTCGTTGTTCTATTTCTAGGAGTTATACTGAATGAGGCCTAAAAACGGCTCGAAACATATCTCTACATTACTGATATACCTGCAGCAGGTTGGAGCAGCCGTCGGCCAGATTGTCAGCTCTCGTGACTGCGTAGAAACCCTTTATCTTGGCACCCGCCAGTTCTTTGTTGCCTTCTTCTTCCAGCTTCTTCAGATCTTGCAGCTTAGCGTCCTGTTCGGGGCAGCCAGTTTTTATGTTAAACTAAATAGGAGCCCAGTTGAAAAGGGAGGCAGCATAACAAAGCTGGTCAGCAGGAGTTCAAAAAACAAAAAGCTACCAAAATACGTGAAAAGAACGGAGGGCTCCCGCAAAGTCCTTGGTTTATCTAATGCTCGTTGAAGAGAAAGTGATTTTTGTTCAGCTCAAATCCAATCACCTTCATGAAAATAGACCCACCAGAGTTGAAAAGTTCGCTCCCTAGAACTTGCATCTAGCTATTGACGTCACAGGCAACTCAATTATACGTTTTATATACATGAAACCATACCTAAGTTCCAATCGAAGTCCCGGTCGTGGCGTTGTTAAAACCTTAGTGCAGATTGAGAATGCAATAATTGACATACCTGCTCATCTAATCTATTTACCTCCGCCAAAGAGATTATATTTTCGTCGAGTCTATCTCTCTG
Organism: Parhyale hawaiensis; assembly: GCA_001587735.2. Taxonomy (NCBI): domain Eukaryota; kingdom Metazoa; phylum Arthropoda; class Malacostraca; order Amphipoda; family Hyalidae; genus Parhyale; species Parhyale hawaiensis. The sequence continues at coordinate 3,794,917 of LQNS02276930.1, read as the reverse complement.
TCTGTCATCAAAATAACTCAAATAATCATGGACTGATTTTGACGAAATTTACAGGAATTGTTAGGTATGTTAAGAAACCAGATGGTTAACTTTTGGTAAAGATTCGTCCATGTGTTTGTTTGTTTGTTTGTCTGCCTCATTTTTCTCAATGCTATTACTCAAAAAGTTACGGACGGATTTTCATGAAATTCACATAAGTTGTTAGGTATATTATGAAAAGTGAATGGTCTACTTTTTGTAGCACTCTGTTTGTTCGTTCTTTAATTTTATGTATGTTAGCACAATACCTCATGAAATAATGAATGGATTTTTAGGAAATTTATAGGAGTTGTTAGTAATGTCAAATGGCAGAAATGATAAAATACTGGTGCAGATCGGTTAGTTCGTTTGTATGTTTGACTCATGTGTGCCATAACTCAAGACGTTACGGACGGATCTTCAAAAAAATTACTGAAGCTGTTAATATAATTAAGGGTACAAATGATTAGATTTTGTTGTTGATCCAAAGAAAATCATAGTCTCAGCACCAATTTTATTTCCTCGTAACCGTTGCCTTGCTTGACGGAGGTATGCGCTCTCAGAGTGCCCTACTTTGGCCATTGTTTTAGTTGCCCACCCTAAATACGGGGACCCAGATCCAGTACGACTCCGTACCTCTTTCTTCACCACATTGCCGACGATAAGAAGCGCCAGTTTCTTCGTTATGAGATGTGCCAAGTCCAGAAGAGGACGCCTGGACAGGGGACTGCCCGTCATCACCAGCACCTGTGGTCTGTAGGTCTTGGCGTGGTCTGAACTATCGTGCAGTCTGTGCACCATCTGTAGGGCTGTCTTGTACATCACGGCCCGGTTGTTTGCTCCCCATTTCACCTCTGTTAACAGAAAATTCCGTTACTATAGAAAACTTTCGATAGTATAAATAATTTCTGCAAGATAGAAAATTTCTATTAGCATCGATAATTTCTGTAACATAGAAAATTTTTGTTAACGTAGAAAATTTTAGGGAACTTTGAAGATTTCCCTTGAAATAGATAATTTCTTAAACTAAACATAGATAACTTCTGTTAGCATAGACAACTCCTGTGAAAATAGGAAATCATTGTTAAGGCGGAAAACATCTGAAAACATCAGAAATTTCACATAACGAAACATTTCTGCCGACTTGTGATACCTTTTGCTGTCTGTTTCAATCATCCAGCCATCTGCAACATTCAAAAATGGATGCTATTTAATAATAATAATAATAATACAATGCTGCTAGTGATTCAGTGAAATAAAAAATTTCTGCTCCCCGTGCTTCTCAAATTACATTAAGACAGTTTATGATAATATTGTCATAATAAAAATCCTAGCTTAAGTTACCCAATCCTCAGCATTACCTGTGATCTTAAGACAAGAAGAAAGAAGCGACATGCAGCATGTGGAGGGAAAGGGGAAACTCATGTAGAAGGTCGGTCACACACTGCATCAGCGCGCACGGTACAAGTCGAGTAAGTAGAGGAAAACAAAACACCATTAGTTGAAGTACGAAAATAGAAGAAAACGTATTGGTCAGATAAGAAAATGCCTCAAAAACCTGGGTAATTCTAATGAGATTTATGAGCATTTGGGAGAGCGAAATTGATAGTCTCAGATGGACTGCGCAATGTTTGTTAGGTCACACCCCTGGCCACAAGTGATATTACGATGTAGATGAGTTAATGAAAAACTACTTAGCCCTTTTAGGTTATTTTCATTGACATCCCATTATACCAAGGGGCTTAATCTTTTATTTTATTGCAACAGCAGTGTGCACAGCTGCCTAGAGCGGCAATTTGCACAACCAGACTCTAAAATGTTGAATGAAGAACGGATTCAGCAGGATGTGTCAAGGCAAATTTTGTTCGTAGAGCTCGATTTTTGAAAAAAAAAATGTGCAGATACGTACCTGAAATAGTCTGATGCCTAAAATTATGAAACTTTCTCCAGGAAGCGGGTATATACACTACTAAATAATTCATCTAACCATTTGATAGGCAACTAAACACGTAAACACAGATAAACAGTCAGAAGTATCCCCACATGTATGATTGTCGATCTTCTGCTGAAACTTCGGCATTAAGCTTCCTTATGAAAAAATAGCCCTGTCTAAAACTTGACTGAATTATGCGCTTAGGGTGGTAAAATATAAAGGTTTGCCTTACCAGTGTTACTTTTCGTGAAGAAGGCCAGCAGGCAAGTAATTAGCACCGTCGCCCCTGCCATCGGAGCATGTAAGACGAACATGATTGCCACACACCCGACGGCTGTGACCAGGCTCACCCATTTGTTGTAGAACTGTTGAGAAGAAAAACGATATGCGTACAGTAAGCTACAGCTAGAAGCTATAATCGCCAGCTTGTAAATCCATTTGTTGCGCTGGGTTGGTTGCGTGGGGGTTTGTTAACCTCATGGAGTTTCTCCGTTCCTACGTCGCCAGCCTGGTGTGATTTAATAATAATACCTTTACCTTTGATACCTTTGATGATACTTCGGACGAGGTCCAGGCGACGTTACGCACGCCGCCCATCTTGTGCAGAGGTGATGCTGCAGTCCGTGACCAGCGGGGNTTCAGTAGTTTTAGCCGTTGGTACATCATATTTGTTGGCATAATAGGTATGTAATTTTCATCTCTCTTTACATTCAGAATTATTCTCAAAGTTTCGTTCATTATGGTGCTTATTTTCCGGGTCAAGTTTGAGGCTGCACCACTCCATATCACAATTGCGTATCTGATGTGGGAATACACCAACGAATAGTATAGTGATAGCAAGGAGTCTCTGCATAGATACCTTGAGACCGAATAAATTGCACCTTTGGCTTTATTTAATTCTAAGCATAATTCTCTGATATGGGTAGCGTAAGACAACTTATTACGACACCTAAATATTTAAATGACTTGACCCATTCCAGAGCAGTACCATTCAGGTAAATAACGGGCAAATTCGGAATAGGTCTCGAGCTAAATGCCATCAACTTTGTTTTTCCAGCATTTGCAATTAAACGATTCTTATTAAGCCAATCTAAAAGACGATCAATAAATTGCACAGTTTTGTGTATTGCACCTAAGATAGATAAATCATTAATGTAAAACATAGTATCATCTGCAAACAGTATTGTTTTTACATCATGAAAACATGCAATATCATTAACAAAAACACTAAATAGTAAAGGTCCTAAAACAGATCCTTAGGGTACACCTATTTTCCCTTTTTGTACATTGGATTGGATCAATATAATTGTAACATAAATTGAATGTACAAGCTATAGTCGCAAGTAAGGAATACGAATCGTACTACTAGCATGAACAATAGTTTTACACTAAATTAAAGGCATGCGCAATAGCAGCATGATTATCCGTTAGCTGTAGAATTGTACAGTGGATTATGATGATACGATGTAGTCGCGAAGAGACACTGCACCTTAATCTGTTTTAGTACTGTTAAAAGCGTTACTCAACGCATGCACCGTATGCATGTAGCCCCGGTAACTATATCATGTTCTGAATGAAGCACATTTAGTGCGTTTAGAATTTTTATCTGTATGTAACATATTTACCTCCTCAGGGAGGATATGTTTTCGTCGGGTTTGTCTGTCACCAAGGTAACTCAAAAAGTTATGGACGAATTTTGACGAAATTTACAGTGATCGTTATGTATGCGAGGTGGAACAGATGATAAACTTTTGGTGAAGATCCGTTTATCCGTTTGTTTGTTCATTAGTTTGTCTGCCTCTTTTTCCTTAATGCCGTAACTCAAAAAGTTATTTACAGATTTTTATGAAATTCACATGGGTTGTTAAGTTTCTTAGGAAGAGTAAATGACCAATTTTTTGTCACAACTTGTAATTTTGAGCTTTCTGTAGCACAATAACTCAAAAAACAATGAATGGGTCTTTGTGAAATTTATAGGAGTTGTTAGCAATGTTAAAAGGCATATATGATCAAATTTTTGGTGCAAATCGGTTTTTTTGTTTGTATGTTTGACTCATGTTTGTCATAATGTTTGTTAGCAGCATAACTAAAAAAGTTATGAACTGTTCTTCAAAAAATTAATGAAGCTGTTAACACTGTTGAACGGCACAAATGATTAGATTTTGCTGTTGATACAAAGAAAATCATAGTCTTAGAACCAATTTTAATTTTTCGTAACCGTTGCCTTGCTTGGGGGAGGGATGCGCTCTCAGAGTGCTCTATTCACACATATTTTTGATAGCTATGGCCTACTGGCTAACGTAGATTCTATAGGTTTTCCGTCATACTTTCGGCGTGTGCATAAGTTTTGTTTACTCACTTGAAGACTCCACAGGAAAGATATGGTGTTTACCTTTCTCGTTACTATTAACAAAGCAGAAGTAGGAAGAACAGCAAGCAATATGTATCATGTTACACTTTAGCCATGGGTATTTTACTCGCTTTTCAGTCATAAAATGTAACTTTTCCATCTTCTATATCGCGTAAGATCGTGTTTACTGCTTTGAGTGAGGCTATATACTAGATGAGCACTGGCCATTGAGTAATAATTAGCTAGATGAAAGATTTTAGTATTTCTTACGTTTTATGCCATAGATTGAAAATTATTGATTGTGTGTGCTTGTGCTTTATTTACATTTAACATAAATTTTTAAGAACACTGACCAGACTTATGGCCTCGGTTTTTAGTCCGAGAAATGTCCGTTTTTGAAGATATCGCGTTTCTAGGCTCCAAAGAAAAATTTGGATAGTAAAATAAGAACACGTGATACAACTACTAGCAAGCATGGTCCAACGGTCGTACGCTGGCATGAACACTAATTACCTCCGCCAAGGAGTTTATAATTTTGTCGGTGTTGGTCGGTTTCTTTGTCTGTCAGCAACATAGCTCAAAAAGTTATGAACAGATTTCAGTGATGTGTAGAGCAGCAGATGATTTAAATTTGGTGATGTTTCTTTGGTCCGTCTCTTTGTCTTCTTGTATGATATCTGGGAGCAATATAACTCCAAAAGTTATAGATACATCTTTATGAAATTCACAGAAACTGTCAAGAATATCATGGGAAACCGTTGATTAAATTTTGGTCCTGCTCCGATCAGTCTGTTTTGTCTCTTAGTCTTCATTGTCTGTCAGTCGTTATTTCTTAAAGCACTGTATTTGTTGGAGGCGGTCTGCTGGCTCTGAGTGAAATTTGACTTTGTATTAATTTAAATTTTTTTAACAGGTATTGTTAAAGACCAGGGATACTTATTCTACAGCAGTTGTCAATGCATCACCATTTTTTCGCTAAAACTGTCATCATACTTGTAGAGAATATATATACTTTCTATATTCAATTTGGGTTTTTACTGCCCCTGCTTTTCTGCTTAGGCATATAATTTTATCAAAAAATATTTACAAGAATAATCAGCCTAAACTGGCAGCCGTTTAACAACAAGAAGCGCGGTCAACAGCGTTTTCCATCAGCATGAAACAAAATTATTTTCTTTTGTTGCAAATACTAACCTTGCATCGTAGCAAAATGTTTTTTTTAATTAAAGTTGCTATATTTACTATTACGCATTTCATTAATATTCATTTAGCTGTTGGATGACCTATTTGGCATTTTGATCGGATCCTCAGAATGTAATGTAATCTACGATGCATCTTAATTCATTTACAAATATTGTTAACCTTTAGTTCTTATAGGAATCTCACTAGCAATACATAATATCTCTACACTATATAAGGGCACTTGGAGACAGAAATTTTTGTAAAGTTAGGCCCGAGGAGCTTCTAATGGGAGGAGCAAACCCAAGCACTCTCTGGGCGAGTAAACACATGGCTTTGTCACGTGATCGAAGCTGGCGTTTGGAGTCCTTAAAGTGGCTGGAGTGGCACTGGTCAGCACATATAATTAAGGAAGATACAGACAGGCAGTTCTTGAATATTTTTACAAAGACAATCGTGTCTGAAGATTTATATCACAGTGTTCACCCTCACACCCTGTTACTTTCATCATCAGATGGTATACGGGATA
>LQNS02276930.1:3756008-3788153 GCA_001587735.2 Parhyale hawaiensis | reverse complement strand
TTTGTTAAGCTGAGATGTTTTCAAATATATATTTTTATGACTTATTCAACAAAAGGGTTGCGCTTGGTGCATATCAAACCTTTTTGTTGAGCCGAGATGTTTTCAAATATATATTTCTATGACTTATTCATCAAAAGGGTCACGTTTAGTGCACTAGTGGCTATAAAAATTTGAGCTCTGGACTCCTTCCTATATAGGCTGCGTGAGGCAATGCCGCTCTCCGATTGGATACGCCACTCAGCCAGTTTAAAGGAAAAGTTTACTCGCAACGCTCCCGTAGGATAAATAGAGAGGGTGCGCTCCTCTCTATTTGAACCTCCTTGGTTAGGCCTGGCTAGGTAGTGTCAAGCTGGATGAATTCGCATTGAATAAAAACGACATTAATTCGTAAAAAACACACATTATCCACATATACAAATACCAGAAACACCCAAGTCTTATGAGTATATGCCAGAGAGAACCACACCTAACTCTGATGGCGAACTAACTTTTTCTAGCAACCTATAATGGGCTAATAAAGGGAGAACAGTATTTGATTTCGGTCGAAGTTATACCTTCGAGGATTGATTTGCCAGAAACTTTAGGCAGGTGCTCTGGCTTAGACCTGTCGGATGAGTTTCAGGCAATGACCCTTAATTGATTTACTTCAAGACTTTCGGAAATACACTCTTGCTCCTTAAAATGCAGTTCTCAGCCGGTTCGATGTAATTCGATTGTTTCTGACACTTGTAGCAGAATTCAGCGCCGCAGAGGCAAAAATCTCTCTTTGAAGTCTCGAACGAGTCAAGCCTTGAAGACTCAATTTCGGTCGAACCTAAAATTGCCCTGTGCAAAAATTGATCGAAATTCCCATGATATAGAAGCTGCAACTGGAATGAAAGGAGCAAGAGCCCTTGTTGGTAGAACCTCCCATCACATCAACAACGACATTTAATAATTATATTTAGGCAATTCAATATTAGGTTACCTTGAATGTAGGCCTCCAGCCGGGGTTGCTCCAGTGCGCAGCGAGGAAGCACGCCAAGTTTATCAGACAATAGGCGGCCAAGAAGAAGTTGCTGAGGACCAGGGACACGCTGTTCAAATCGCCTGTAAATAAATATGATAAGCTAATTTAAGAGGTCTTCAATTAACACAGTCCATTATTATCCGGATTTCAGTTACGACTGACTGAATTTATTTTGCTAGATCCCAAAGAGTCTCTTATCATCAGAGAACGGATCTGTATGATCGAACCTTTTGCGAACTCGTTATTGAACTGGGCGAGGAAAGACGGCATCAGTAGCATATCGGTGCCTGAACTAAATTAGATTCTTCATGGACATTGAAACAAACGTCACACTCGGCGTGGAAGAGAATCAGCTGCACTTAGGAACAACACAAAACTGGATCTGAACGAATCGAGGCCAATCGAATACGACTGGGGTGTACCATATCAGTCGGATGCTTTGGTTGCGTTCTGAAAAATTTCATGACGTTCCCATCACCATCTGCATTTGGCTTAGAGTAAAATATAAAATTAAAGTCAACTCCCACTATCCGTCCTGCTGGAAAAATGGCCATAAGCACTGGGGCATGCTGCCACTAGATGCCCATATAAGCCAGAGAAGAGTGCACGGGTGCAATCGACCGCCAGTTATCAAAGCTACGGCGCGAAAAACGAAAGGTTCATATGACAATTACAAAACCCCTCCTCGCAACCATCCGCATTTTTTGGTAGCGAGTCAATACCCCGAGACGGAGTATCAACTCTCCAGCCTGGCAAGGAGGTGATCTCGGCCGACTCGGCGTACAAGCAAAGTACTGTTACGTTCCCCTCCCGCACTATGCTATTCTAATGGAAAATATATTAATATATACTCGCACAATAATATTGTCCAATAAACCTATTCTTCGAGCTCATCCTCCAGTGCATTGCTGTATCGGTTTAAAAAGTCAAACTCCACGGATTTCTAACCTCACTGGTACAGGTTCAAGTGACAGCTAAGAGTTTCTACTAACTCTGTTGGTACACTCACGGTTGTGTCTTCACAGAAACTAAACTTAGAGAACGTGTTCATTTGCCTGTCGTGTGAGCCCGCCTTGAAACCGTATAGTCAGTATGGCATCCACTTTCACAATGCGGGTCCTTCGAGTAAATATGGAACGGGAGCGCGCGCTTGCACTAATTTCTACCGGAGCCTGCCTGACTTTTTGCCTGCCATTCTGACTTGTAGCGAGATCGAGAGGAGGTACGAGGCATCAGGATGATAATCTTCAACTGCCGTAGCTGGATATACTGCTCACGTCTGCTAAATTTTTTATTTTTAATCTCCCTAACAGGCAATTAATTAAGCACTGGGAATCGTATTTACCAACCCCCTTAAATTTCCGCGACGTCTTGGAAGTCAATTTTTCCCTCGGTGTAGAAATTTGCTCTGAGAATTTGCAAACTGACTTGTACTGATGTGGAGCGGCTACTAACTGCTCCATAAAACTGGCTGTCACCCAATCCCTCAGTCAGACTGACCGCCATAACGGCTGGCAGGTTCTGCCAGCGACAGTGGCTGCAGGCGCGCTCCAGTAGAATATTTACCCCAAGTGCAGGTCACGCTTATGTTTATTCTCTCAACTTGATACGAAGCTTGCGAGCCGTTCATTCTAACGTATCTATGCTAGCGACTAGAAATATGCATTGGATTGACGTGAGACCTCTACATCCTCATCTCGGAGCATTATACGATGATCTCGGAGGAAGTATAGGAGGAGACAACATATTCAAACCTAAGCTCTGTTAACTAGCTGCCCACTTTCATGATACGAGCTGGCTGGCTAGAATGGGTGACGTTCGTGCAGGCTGATATTCTTTTCAACTTTATGAACCCTAAACTTATGCTATTCTTCAGCTATCGTAGCTTCAGATACGACCCACCCAAGATTTCAGATTTTTAATCTTCAGTGTAAGCGACGTACTCTATATAACGCTCGGTTTCAAAGTCAGGATGTACTGAAAGTAGCTGTCTCTTCTTGATTTCAGAAGGCCACGTTTCTTTTGGAAGCACGTGCCACCAACACACTCGTACTTGAAAAAGTGGCAGATTTAAAGGCAACTCAATTGTGTCCCCCCATTGCTAAAGTAACTACGACGACTGCACTCATTAGCCTCAGAAGGCCACTGCGAGTAACTACGACGACTGCACTCATTAGGAACCAGCCTCAGAAGGCCACTGCGAACTTCTAGTCCCACTGCTGAGGGCTAATGTCGCTCCCCCTGCACTGCCTCCGAGATCCTCACATCAAGTGGTGAGTACAAATGCGAGTGTGGCACGAGCATAATATATGTACCATCAGTGGTGTCGGCTACACGCATCATCTCAAGCTTGTGTTTCAATAGATGTGACGTCATAACCGTACCCACTGATATAAAACTGTTAAAAATTTACTTCGATTATCTCCCGAAAAATGTCATGTCTTGTCCTAGTAAATGTCTAATTTTAGACGAACACCCTCCATCTCCAGCATAGCGAGACAAAAATTATCGAGTATAGCGCATTAAGACTTAATCACCGTCGAACAACCACATCGTTCATTTTTATCACACCTTCGTTATGAAAGTAATTACCCTAAGTTCCCTACTTTACGATAATACGTCAACTCTCCAATCATTGTTTTCTTTCTTACATGAAAGAAGTAATTTCTCAAACAGCCTACGATAGCGTCAAATATTATTGACGCGTCATCATTATTACGTCCTTACCACAAAGACATCAGTTTTCCCAAGTAACCTACTACTTCAAACAACTTGCCCATCATTAAAGTTACACTAGCATAATAGAATCAATGCGCTCACTAAATGCATTATATCTTATATTTCACACGTTTTGTATTGTATTATGCCTAATTTTTCATATAGCTGCTGTATATATGTTGAGAGAGCAATTCTAGTGCAGTACTTAAGGCCCACAACAATGAGCAAAAATTAATTGCAGAAGTCAATAATAATATTCATAAAGCAATTATGTTTAGAGATATATTGTGTAATTATTATATGTTAGAAAGTAGCGTATACTGGAGAATCAATGGAACTGTCTTGAGTTTTCTTCCAAGAGGACATATTGTTCTTCTGTCTTGAGATTCTGATTCATTCTGGAAGACAGCAATTTAATGGATAAAATCTATAAATGCACGATTGTTTTTTACCAGCTTCTTGGTCATATAGTGCGGTACAGCTACAATTCTCACCTATCATGATGAAAAGGAAGGCGATGCCAAAGGTAGCTCCAGTAGCACGGAGCGGGTTGCTATTGGCTCCGTGGCCTTTGGCGAAGATGTTCAGGTAGGGATAAATCTCGTCTTTGGCCAGGGCTTGGAGCACCCTGGGGGCCCCCACGAGAGAAGCTATGGCTGAGGATAGGGTGGCGGCGAAGCAGCCGGCGAATACAAGTCCCCCCCATAGTGATACAAGCTGCATTATCTGAAATATTTGACGTTGTTACCATTTTATGGAACCTGTTATACCTGCTGCAGCTGAAATATGTGAAACTGGTATTCCACAGAGAGTGAAATAATCCCAGCTAAAAAAGTCAGAATTTTTGTTATCTTGAAAAATTTAGCTACAACACTAAATGATCTGTAACGAAGGAAACTGATACCATGTTAGAGAAACCATTTTTTAGACATGTTACTTCGAGTGGAATTTCGGAAACTACCTGTAACATCTCTAAGAGAATTATAATACATATTGGCTGTATGATCAGAAGTGAGTGAAAATCTTCCTCCGCACCGACCAACTGCATGATTGTAAATGAAGTGAACTCTTTTCTAAGTAAATTGTATATGATTAACTGGAAAACTGTAACCCCGCAAAAAAATGTTATAATAACTCAAGCTGTGTGATCTGAAGTAAAAGAAATTATTACCATTCTCGGCGAACTACTGTACCTGCTATCTTATCTGAAACATCAGAAACTGTTAATCACTCCTGTTAGAGAAATCTATATAATTATAGAACTCTAACAATCTTCTGAGTTTAATTTTTGNAAAATGTTATAATAACTCAAGCTGGGTGATCTGAAGTAAAAGAAATTATTACCATTCTCGGCGAACTACTGTACCTGCTATCTTATCTGAAACATCAGAAACTGTTAATCACTCCTGTTAGAGAAATCTATATAATTATAGAACTCGAACAATCTTGTGAGTTCAATTTTTGTATATCATCGTTCACACGATCTTCACTATAAGATAGGTATAAATTCGAGCACTGAATACTTAATAAGGCTATTTCAAAGGGAGATGCAACTGATCTCGGTGGCCTTTACACGGTGCTTTCTGCACTAGCAAAATATAAGAGACCCAGTTGGGTGGCCCGCACCATCACATCAGCCACTAGTTTAAGCACAAGAAAGTTAGGGAAACCTGCTGGCAGAACATCGTTCAGGAGTCTGGATGAGATGGATTCTTAAGAGGTGTTGTTAGTTGTATACCGATTGCTATATACGTCGGGTGCATTAAAGAATTAAAAGTCTGAAATTTTGGTAGTGTGTCCAGTATAAGTAGCTGAGACGCTTAAAGAACAATCTCTGTCTACTATTTTTATAGCTAAAAGGAACATCAACATGCATCTACGCCTCAACTACACTTTTATTTCAGGAAAATATTACACTCTCTGCATCTTGGGGCTTTAAAATCTGATGTAATCTACTCCAAATCTGCGAATCGAGCAGAAAAAATTGAATATCATGGACCCAACGGGTCACGGGCCGTCTGGTCTACTATAATGCCATCTGCATGATCTGAAACAAAGACCGCAGTTAAACCAGAAGGGTAAATATTCTACTAACTTATGATTCAAGACAGGAAGACTGCCCCAGCTGGAAAAATTATTTCCTTACGGGAAAATTTCTACATCTTTGTAACAGCTGAATGAATTGACCCTTTTTTTAATGACATTCGAAGTCGCTGATATAGCTGACCCCGTGCAGACTCACTTGGTAGCTGTTTTGTGACCCATACCGACAGCGCATGGTGGCGTTTTGGAGTCCATCCGTACCGTTGTAGTCTATGCAGGAAGCGTAGGCAGGATTGTCCAATATAGACATGGTGTGGTTGGCTTCTAGTGTCTGGTTGTAATACTCCATGTACTGTGTCACATTTCCTGGGGAGAAAATTTAGAACATGCTGCTAAATTATTTTAATGTGTACTCCGTATCCTGGATCATATTTTATGGGCAGAAATTGTGGGTAATCTTAACAAGCTGCATAATTCACGTTGTTAGTCACATATTCTGGTAAATATGTGCACAATATGTTTTTGACTTCTAGTAAACTCAATGTACTGGGTCACACGTTTCTCAGCAGTATGTGTATATCATATTTCTAACTTATAATACACCAAGTACTGTTACCTTTACTGAGAAGAAAATATACATCACATAATTCGCAGCAGAGAGGCCAATGTATGTTGCAACAATAAGTGGAAGTACATATTGCAGAGGTTGTTGTAACTATTGTCATGGGAACCATTCGAGCCCGTACTACAGTGCCGTTTGCATGTATTTAAGCCACTAGAGAATTATTAAATACTTGCTGTAGTGCTAAATACTTAGAGTAGCATCTCTCACCTGTAGCTTGGCGCACGACAGACGAAGACAGCAAGATCGGGTACGTCGTGTACGACATAAACGTGATCAAGATGGAGAGTAGAGTTCCTTTCGGAATGGCAGTACTGGGGTTCTGAAAAAATAGAGCAATATTAAAATGAATTAAAGTTGGCCGACACATAATATTCACACAATTAGGGGCAAGCAACTGTCCTGCACGGTTGCAGTAACTTAGGATTTTAGAAAATGCATCTTGGATTTCAGAAAATATGGAGCGAATATTTCCAAAATTGCAAAAAAAAACGTAGAATCATCATTTATGGTGTCCGGAATAGGAATCGCTTTATTAGTTGGATTTGGTTTGAAACTTGAAATGAGCAAAAAGTGGATGCAAGGATCGTTCAGAAAATTGTACTTAAAAAATTAAACTGATTTTACGTCGTTCAAAAACATTTTGGTAGGTAAATCATCGTTTAGCGATAGAAGAAACTGTAAAAGAATAAGAAATTTTATCAGCCTTCATAAACCTCTACAGATGGGCAGCAGAGAAGGAATTCCTACTAACCTTCAAGTTCCGGCAAGACAGGCTGCAGGAATAAATCCATCTAACCTTTAAATCCCCAGACAGTTAGCCTGCAGGAAACCAAAATTCAACTAAACTCCTAATCCCCGGCAAAGAAGCTGCGGAGACGAAAATCTCACTCACCTCCAAATCCCCCGACAGGTTGGCGCCGGCGGTAATGCCTGTTACCGCAGGGAAGAAAATGGAATAGGAGTCGGCAAAGCTGTACTCGGTTCCGTCGTTTGTGGTGTAGTCGCTGTAGAGGTTCTGCTTCAACACCTCAACTGTAGGAATTATGAACTAGGGTAAAATACAACAACTAGTGTTTGCTAGGTAATGTTGGAATGGATCTGAATTTCGTTGTCGTTGGTGCACAGCTGAGCTGCACTGTAGCACAAGAGGGCTAATTAGCCGATAATGGATTGTCTGTATTTATCCTTCATTGTTTCTTACTGATCACTTATTCTCACTTGCATAAGCACTCATGCCTGCTACCATTCATCCTTCCTCTATTAACAAGGCAGAAATTCTTTAACCTTGTTCTAATAAGAACTCATGGTTGTTTTATCAACCACTTATCCTTGCTATTATAACCGACGTTCTCTTAAATTTCCTGGTAACCAATTATCCCAATTTTTGTAACGACCCGTCTTTGTAATGATAACCACACATTTCTTCTCCTACAACCACTCATAATTGCTCTCATGACTTCTCATTCATGCCCTAATAGCTTTTCATCCCTGGCTTAATAACCACTCATCCATGCTTCAATAACATTATCTCTGTAATGGTAACTACTTCCGAACATGCTCCTTCCCTGCATATTTTTACGTTCTTCACAACCTGTTTTAGCAGCGCAGGGATATTTACTCTAAGATTGAAAATTTTGTGTTCCTGAGCGGATATGAAAAATTTTATACCCAAAATTTATATCAGTTTTCGGAATTAAAAATAAAAGGCAATGAATTGGGAATTGCGATCGTGAATTATGTTCATATTACATAAAACTCTGCATTCACAATCGACAATTTCTTATTAACTTTTAATTAAGTGTACTCTTGCTATTGTGATCTCTAATTTTTTTTCGTTTTTAAATTTGAAATGAAAATGCTGGTTTAAGCAATAAAATTCTTTCCCGTACGACAAGAACAACAAATTTTCGATGAAGAAAAGTGTCGATCGCGGAATAAAACCCCAGCAATTCATTCGAACTCATTACTTCCTCTCGCTTGCTTGTGTTTTTACTACTTATAGCATTTTTACTCTACTTTACACTCTGTCCCTACTTAGCCTAGTTCAACTCTGAGAGCTGACTACTGTTTTCACTTACCATTTAAGCCTGTGAATCCCTGAGCCCTTTCCAAGTCACTCTTGGGGCCGTAAATGACTCCAGCAAATATGGACAATTGCGACACCACCAATGTTAACAGCAGTAGTTTCTGTATCTGTAAATATTAGTACTCAAATTACCATTGTTACAACACCGTATGACTGAACGTCTTATAACTTACTAGCTACATTTCAGAAGACCAGTGTAGCTAGCAGCGATTTACAACATAAAACCCTAAGGTTACACGTGCTACACTGCTGTTGCAGTCACAAACCATATGGTTGCAGATGCTATACCACTGTTGCGGTCACCACCATAGATTTTCATGCGGACACCAGTGCTACCCACTTCCTAGATCTCATGTTACAATCTGTAACCGATAGCCTACAAAGTTACCTAATCACCTAAGCTAAGAAGGTCATGATTTTGCCAATTTTTGTCTGTCTCTCTGTTATTCTGTTTATTTATCAGCAAAATATTTCATAAATTTCTGTACGAAAAGATGAAATTTACACAAACTATTTGGTATGTCAGAAAAAATATAGAATTGACTGTTGATGATTGTCTGTTGAGCCGTTTGTTTGTTTTTACTGTGCCTATCTGTTTTTTCGTGTTACAATACCTCAGAAACTTATCAGTGGATATTGATGAAATTTTCAGGATTTGTTTGAAATGTAACAAAGAACGCACGATCATATGTTGATAACGCTTTTTCTGTCTGTTTGTAAGTACTTCGCTCTGCCTATCATTTTCTCAAGTATAAATGGATCTCTATGAAATTTTTAAGAACTGCTTGGAATGTTACGAGGTATAAAATGATCAAATTTTGATCAAGAAGAAAATGTTGCATTTAGGACAATTTGAAAATTTCGCGAGCATACGAAGTGCTTCTTCTGTTTGTTTATTTATTAGTTAGAGAATATTTCTATCTCTTACTTAATTTTTGTTATTGGGCAAAGAAAAAAGAAGGGAAAAATCCTCTTCTGCTGAAATTATTATTCCCAGACTGGAATACGAAGCGCCAAGATGTTTTCTAGTGTCAACGAAACCTCATTTATGTATTTTCGTGCCTACCACGTTCAGAGTTGCATGAAGTAGCCCAAAGAAGGCTGTGTAGCCAACACGCGTCAGCACAAGACAAAAAAAAACACCTTCTACACAGGTTTACACAAAGTTCGATGATAACCTTGCCAACTTACCTTCTGCACGAACGAAAGACCAATGATAGCCACGACTGTGAGAACGACCAGCGTCAGCGTCCCCACGGCCCTTATATCCGTACCTGGGTCGCCAATGATTGTTATACCATAGTTATTCAATAAGTCCTGTGGGCAAAGATAAGATTATTATATTATTTCAAGCTGAATATTTCTTATTTGAAAATCATAGGCATTTATCTTTTCAATATAAAAGGAGCATTGGCCTAAAAAGACTATCTTGAATACTCAAAGTTTTGAGTTTTGATAGTCTTAACTTGTTTTTTTTTTTTTTGTCAGTCGCGACTATTGTTATGTTTGTCTTTGTTTTATGTCTTATTAATAAAAAGAATCGGAATGAAAAGAATAATACTATTAGGCATCGAAATTGGGCCTGCTAGGCTAGACTTGTCTGAAGCTTCAAACAAAAGCTGTGGTTTTGCCATTTTGAATCGTGTTGCAGGTTTTAAAGGCAACGCAGTTACGTGAAGCCGCATGAAAGCTCTCTTTTACAGGGGCAGACAGCGTTTCTGGAGGTTTCAAGTGTAGCCGAGTGGAGTCAATAACTGAAAAACTATTCAGTATTCAGTGGGTAGAAGCCACATTTCATGCCTGAAGTTTTGGACAATTCAACCCTGAAAGTCTAAATTTCGGCGCCCAATTGAACGTGCACAAATTATTGAATAATTGCCTTAAGATATCCGACCGCGTTGGTGTTAATATCATCGTTGCTTTTCAGTTAAGCAACCGCTACATTCTACATTGTTCATCTCCTGCATGTAAAATGGGTTATTATGATGAACTAATTTTTCCACCCCTGTCTACTTGAGCTGTACTGTTTCTCTTAATTTAAAAAAAGTGCTGTTCCAAAACCACAAGCATTCACGTGCACTGCCGGAAAGTGCGTATCTTTGCGTGCTCCTTCAGCATGAATTGCAGTACATTATTCGTGCTACATAGACACGCTAAGGCATAGCGACTCTGTCAGTGCATGGGGATGCGTGCTGGTTTTAAAACAACGCTTTTCTCGGTTTGCTGGAGAAAATGCCCTGGTAATGATAAGGAATATCTAAGTCAGTAAAGGGTTTTAAAATTAGGGAACATCACGAAGAAAAGTAATTCTTGTCTCAAAACCAGCACGTCTTTAATTCCATGCACTAACCATTGATACCTGTGATAAGGTGTATTGGTTTGGTAACACTGGCATACCTTTCTTGTTTCATGGTACCAATTTCTTCCTAGTTGCCCTACTTATCAGCTAAGTGAACTGTGTAATAAAGGAGTTGAGAGAGCTGGCAGTAACGTTTAAATTGTCGCCTTAGATTGGTCTGAATGTTATTATTTACAGCAAGTTCTTTCTGCTAATCGTCCGATTACGGGGCCGTGTCCTTCACATAACACAGAAGTACAAAGGCTTCTGAAGCCTAATTCTGTTCAATTTCAAATGACATCGAAAATTTTTCTAGGAAAACTTGCTAAACCAAATTCACCAGACTACTGGTGTTTTATCAAATTATTTACTAGACGTTCAGTTTTGCGTACCCTGATTCCAGGCAATATTAAACAATTTACCGAGAGAAACTTTCTAAAGAACAACATGTAAACTTGATTTCCGATTGAGTGCTGGTCAGATATCACGAGTGATTGATTTAGATACACTTGTATTTACTTTTCATGAGGAAATATTTAACTAACAATGCCTAGATTATTGTTATTAAAACTTCATGCCCGGGCCGCCACGGACAAGTAGTACAACCCAAATGAAGCAGTTTGCAACACCGGAATGCCAAAATATCACAAAAACATTAACTGCTGACTTAAATGCCTGCAGGACAACACGACCGAAAGCCGATGTCGACAATGAATTCCAAACCCCAACAGACCAGGTCACAAAGCACCGACTGAACTGACGAGTTCTGCATCTAACACTCTTTAAAGTGAAAGAGTGCGCGTTAAACGGAGCATGCAGGTGTAATCCTCCTAGAGACCTTGAGAGTTGGGACAGATGAATACAACCAATGTCTTTTATTGTTGTAAACCTTATAAAACGCACAGAGTCCAGCAACCTCTCTCCTATGTCGCAGATTCACCAGATCATATTCGGCGCACAGCCTGCTGGCTGAACTAACAAGTTGGTCCAGCAGACGCAAGTGACTGTCAGCAGCTGAAGCCCAAACCGGTGAGCAATACTCCAACACAGGCAGCAAGAAAGCATAAAAGCATCTGCGGATAACCTCCCTGTCGCCAAACACAGAATTCACCTAATGCAGAAGCCGAATCTTACTTGAAGCACGTGACCCCAGTCGCCTAATATGCGGCTCAAAGGTAAGCTTCTTCCCAAAGACAACACCGAGAATCTCCAAGGAGCTAAACTCCTGAAGCAAACTGACATCTATCTTCATATGTGGATGCTGCGGTGAAGGTACCGAGACCGACTGACAATCATAGAATTGGTCTTACTGGCATTCAGCTTCATACTCCAGGCCGAGCACCATGCACTAATGTGCAACCGATCCCAATTTAGAGACTCGGCGACATCATTACGCATACTGGGGACAGGTATCACTGCCATCAAGGTAGAATCGTCGGCATAGTTGATCATCGTATTCTCCAGCGAGGAGAGCATGTCACTAGTATACAGGACGAACAGCAGCGGGCCAAGTACGCCACCCTGAGGGACGCCAGACTCCACTGCGACAGAGGCACTCAAAACGCGGTCAACACACACACTCTGCGTTCGCTCAGAAACAAAATCTTGAATGATTGAATGAGCTCTACCACCCACGCCAAACGACTCCAACTTGTACAAAAGACCTCTGTGGTTGACCCTGTGAATCACCGCTCTGAAGATCAACTGTACCAGGCGTGCTTCAGACCCACAATCTAGCGAGACTGCAAATGGTGTGACACCAATAACTGCGTCACAACAGCCCAAACCAGTTCTGTATGCAAACTGACCAGTAGACAACTAACCCATAGCCTCAGCAAAATGTACAAACTTTGAAGCGACCAATTTCTCGAACTCCTTTGGCAAAAATGGGCGTCAGCGCAATAGGTCAGTAGTTGGCGACATGGCGCGACACTGGACCCTTGGGAATGGGAGTAATATTCCCAGTACACCAACAACGGGGAAAAAACCCTAGCCGCATCAGACGCCGGAAGATCACTCCAAAAAAAGCTTAGGGGCGAGAACGTCAGCAAACTGCTTATAAAACAGAGGAAACATACCCACCGGGTCCACACCTCCAAAAGGATCATGACCCTCAAGCAGCACCTTGATAGTACCAGATTTGAATGCCAAAAAAGTTGAACGAGGTTCAGGGTGACATGCATGAGGCAATGGCAACACATCTCTGCTTTGCTTCGAATCGAAGTGAGCCGACAAAAGTTCCGCCCTAGCCAAGGGTTCAGCAATGATACCTCCACCGACACGAACAAGGGGCGTCAACGAAGGTTCAGTGCCAAAAACTGAACCCTTAAAGTCACTCCACCAACGATGTGGATGGTCAATACTCAGTAGAGACTCCCAGGAGCGCTGCCTCTGGCAATGCTCTGCCCTCTCATTAACACGCTTAGTCTCGGCCCTACTATCCACATATGTCTGCCACAACGTGCGGTCACATGAACGCCGCCAAGCCTGATAAGCCGCTTGTTTAGCTTCAAAAGTTAACCGACACTGTTCATCAAACAACGGTTGTCTCGAGACCTCACAAGAATAGCCCTCTTCGGAAGGTGCAAAAGTCTAACGTACCATCACCATGGCCATCAGTCGGTGACACAGATACCAACCAATCCCTGTGGTGTGCATTAACATCCCCCACAAAAACAAACGCTGACTTAAGATCCGTACTCTGGATCAAGGCCATCGCCGTCAGCAAGTAATCATACAGAGAATCATCAGTTGCAGGGCTCTGATATACGGAGAATAAATAAAATTTATTCAGACGGCCACACACCTTCACAACTATGAACTCGTGACACGTGCACTCGTGCACTGACTGCCGGTAAGCGCAGAAACCACTCCGAACATAGGCGGCCATGCTGCGAAATCCAGGCTCCGATCTCACCAGTCTGCGAAAAGGGGACTGGAAACCTGCCAAGGCAAGCTCCGCGTCTTGCCCCCAACACGACACTAACGTCTCGGAACAGCATGCGACATCCACCCCACAGGACACAAAGTCAAGCTCCGCTAGGTTCGCATACAGTACCCTAATATTGCAATAACGGAGACGACACCCCGAGCCCGGGCTGCTCTCCACATCACCACAAAGTAGAAGGGAAATGAAGATAGAAACAGCAGCATACAAAAATCTACAGAAAAATAAATAAATGTACAGAAATAAACAGAAATTTACCGAAATATGCAAAATAAGCGAAAGAAATCCCATAAACAAATGACGGCATAAGCAGAAGAACGGTCCACTCGGCAGAGCTGCTATACCGAGTAAGGCTTACACAACCCCCAGGCTCGCCAGGTTATGGGGGATGACAGTCACGGTGGACATGTGGTGCCTCCACCAACCCCGAGGCCCTGACGCTCACAGCACGGGATTAGCACAAGAAGAGGAGAACAAAAGAAGAAAGTAGAAGAAAGGAGAAAAAAGAAAAAAGGAGAAAAAAGGTCTCGATTGTGCTTTAGAGAGGTAGGGAAAGGAGCTGACTGTGGAATGCCGGACACACGGCCATGGCAACAGCCAGGTAATCTCCTCTCTGGTTGCCATTGGCTCCATGGAGCTCATCCGCCTTTCATACGCATTTCCTCGCATGCAGGTTCCCACAACCCACCTTCTCAGGCTCAAACGCCTGCCAAGCAGCAGCCGATGGCCAATAAGAAAGGATACAAGTTTAGTCGCTTGGAATTGACCCTGCATTGATCGCCTCTTACGCCACGTGCAGGACGGAAGTAGAATTCTAAAGCCCCCACTCCAGGGCACAAATCAATCAAAATCAGTTTTGCTGCGTTGTTCAGTGCCGCTACAGCTGTGGCCTAAATACACCAGCCTAACTCTGAGACTCAAAAGAATTAGACAAAACACAAAGTTAGATTAGTTGAAGAGTCATCTACTGTTCAATTGAGCGAAAATATTTAATTTTCAATTTTAATACGGTCCTGTTATAGCAACAAATTCACTAAATAGAAGCATAGAGCACCAAGATCTAGCCAGAAACTAGGATTTACAAAAAAAAATAGTATTTATTTATGGAAAACATCCAGCAGCATAGCACATCCTCCAACGCAAGAACCTGAGAAGCACTTAGTCCCGAACAGACATTGCTTGACGGACACACAGGCAAAATACCACAACACACTTTGTTGCCTAAGCAACACCACTTCCGCTTAGCAATTGCAGGCACGATATATCAAGAAAATATGTAAAACCGAGAATAAAAATACCCTGAGACTCTCGACGAAACCGATGATATAGATGGCCACGGCAGTGGAGTTGGCGAGAGCGAAGAGAATGCCAATTGATCCTCCAATCTTAGGGCCCAGGGCTCTGGAGATCATGTAGTACACCCCGCCTGGTGGGGAGATGGGAAGTCAAGCTTAATATCATGATCGGTAGACAAGGATAACCGAGGGAATCTCCGATCTTAAGGTTAATGCTCTGGAGATCATACTTAATTCAGCCATGCTGCAGAATCATCTACAGCATGTAGTGCACATAACTTTGTTCAATGGCAACTTTAGTTTAGTGCTATGGTCGCTAGAAAAAATTGAAAGTTGCTCAAGTGTTTAGGTGGTCCATGAGCCACATCCCTCAGCTAGGCGGATATTATTTACCACAGCAGTCGTAAAAATTTTATAAGTAAATGAGCTCAAGATTTCAATAATTTCCAGCATGAGCATCGGGTCTATAACTGTAGACCGAATTTCAAATATTAATCTCCAACCAATTACGCCTGAGCTTTTGGCATCTCAAGAGTAATGTGTAAGCTATTAACGACGGATGAATAAAACTAAATTAGCGAATGCAGCGCTTACGATTAAAACTTCAGACAATTACTGCAGTCAGATTAACAGATCAAGGTTTTTGAATGGTAGTCAAGTGTTGATTCTGTAGTGCAGGATTAATTTGAACGTACCTCCATCAATAGATCCGTTGGTGCTGATGGCCGACATGGAGAGGGTCGTGAAGAAGGTGACAATATTTGATACTATTACTACACCCACCATATCAACTGCGGAGTAGAAGTCAGAATTAGGCGTGAACATTCAGCATAATCTTTCCATATATACTACAGTACATCTGCTAACATGTTACCAGCAGTGATATGTTCATTACTTCCGTCAATGGAGATATTTTGTTGTCGAGTTTGTCCGTTACATCTGTCTGTCTTGTTGTTTGTTGGCCTGACACCTAGCTAACATAAGAAGTTAGGGACGGATCCTTTCGAAAATTACAGGAATTGTTAGATATGTGAAGAGGAATAGAGGAAAAACTTCAAGTGAAAATCCGTCCAACCGTTTGTTTGTTTGTTTGTTTGTTTGTTAGCTCGCTGGTGGGAGATGGTTTTGTTTCGGTAGCAAGTACTCAAAAAGTTATAGGCCAATATTTGAGGAATTGGCAGGGTTTGTTATTTGGAGTAAATGTCCTAATTTTTCTGTTGATGTGTTTGCCCTTTTGATTGTCTCCATTTTGTTTTTTTATAAATGTCAGTAACATAACTGAAAAAGATATGGAGTGATATTTAGGAAATTTGAAGTAATTATTAGAAATGTCAAAAGGAACAAATGACCAAATTCGGTGGTTATCGGTTTGTCCGTTTGTAGAATTGACAAATGTTTGTCAAAATGTTTTTCAGAACAAAACTGGAAAATGTACTGACAGATCTTCAAGAAAGTTGCAGAAGCTGTTATTACTATCAAGAGGCATAAATCACCAAATTTGGTGGTGGTAATAAAAAGTTAGTCCTAGATTCGTTTCATGACCAGTTTGAATTTTTTGTTAACATTACCTTACTTGGCGAAAGTATACGCTCTCCCAATGCTCTAATTCNAAGAGAATTACAGAAACTGTTATTACTATCAAGAGGCATAAATCACCAAATTTGGTGGTGGTAATAAAAAGTTAGTCCTAGATTCGTTTCATGACCAGTTTGAATTTTTTGTTAACATTACCTTACTTGGCGAAAGTATAAGCTCTCCCAGTGCTCTAATTCTCTTACATAATAGTGAAATACATTCATTTTGAGACGGTATTTTGGTCACGTCCTCATCTATGGTAATTACTTTCAAATTAGTACTCGTGTGCAATATGGAACGGCAAAATAATAAACTTAATACTATATCCGCTGCAATGTGACTAAAAAGCCTATCTACCTGAGTCGATTTTTTTAATAAAACTACATAAAAAACCTACACTGACGATTTTTCTTGGCTCTATGTTTTTATATAACTATGTTATTAAATGTTCCACTTTGCCTTCAGTTTATCCAGAAAGGAAAGGAATATACATCGGATTTATTGTCCTACTATATTTGTAGGCGGGACATGAAATTAGTACTGTATTCCTATGTATCCAAAAGAAGGAACAAATAGCTCTGGTATTCATTCTAATGCGGAAAAAAGTTCCTAAGTTTAGTACTCACTCAGTCCGCTGATGGCCGTCAGGAACGGTACGCGCTGGAAGATCATGACCCCCCAGATGTTCAAAAGACACAGGATCTGTAATGTCAAAACAGTACCTGCTGTTATAGGAACTTTTTATTTCTTTCTTCTGCAACTGTTCTCATGCTGTGATGAACCTGATGAGAATTAATATTTATAAAGAGAGCTGCTGTAAATGCGCAAGACGGCCGTTTTGAAAGCTATAGCAGCTGCCACTGTGGTTATTTTCAGCCTATGCAGTAATAAGCTTATCGGAATTAGTGTAAACTTATTTCAAAGGATAAGAAAGATGATGGCCGTTCTACAGGCACCGCTGTCTCGGGCTGTAATGGTGCCCCGAAAGCATCGATAACATCAACTTTTATACTGTACATCCATACGTGAAGATTACAAGTGTAAATTTTGATACATCGATTATGATTTAAATGAGTGTTTCACTCTTGGAAACATTGAACTTACAACTCAAATAGGTACCTTTGACATCATTATATCATTATTAAATTCAGTATTTTACCACTCCAGATAAAAGATGATCACATTTTTATGATGTAAAATATATTACCTTGATATCTTCAGCAGTTTGGAAGTAATATAAATCTACTGCACACGCAGGAACAACTAGCGACTATGTTACTGGAAAAAATACTGAGTCAAATTTGTAAACCACAGCAGTGCATGGATCAATTAACAACATCTATTAATCCTCACCGACCTACCGTTTCATAAGCAAACTATCTATTATTCGTAAACTGACCGTCATTGTTCGTCAACCAAAGGTGACCCCTGTAGGTTAATTCCCCAAGAATCCATGCAACCTGGAATGGGAACTTCGAACCAGCGTCTCTGTGACCAAGCATTTTGTTGCCATACTCACCAGAACTCCATTCACCCACGAGAGATACTTCCGAGGAGGTGGTTTGGCGGCCGACGCCTCCTGTTGCCGCTTTTCCCTCTCCAGATGCCGAATATGGCTACGAAGTACATGAGGATCTTCCTCATCTTCGAAGAGCTGGTGTACGAATATATTAATTCATTAGATCCAAAATGGATGAAGGGTTGAATTGAAATTCATGTCATTTTTTAAGGTAATTACTTCGGTAACCTCTCGAGAGTTTCTCGTTTGTTAATTTGCAATAAATTTGCGTCCTATACATTGTTTAAATCACTGATTGAAAAATGAAAACATGTTATGTTACATGAATTTTATTTGTTCATCTCCAAAAAAAAGTTGTTGTTGTTAATGAGGAGCATCTTACATAGTGTGTGCTTTGTGATTGCAAAAGACATCTAAACTACAATTCCTGCAAAAAATGTTCGTATTGTTTATGCGAGTCATGTTTTAAATGTTCTAAATTATCAAAGATGATTTGTTGATTTGTCATCTGGAAATTTTAATCTCAAGGATCGTGAACGATTAGGCACACTAAAGTCAGTTGATTAAAACACTCATTTAAATACAGTTGAGGCCAACCTAGAATTCGCCGGTTAGAAAAGAACTTCAACAATTCAATAAAACACATGCTAGCATAAATTAAATCTTAATGAGCTGGGAAACACCTCAAAACTAACGCTATTTGCCCTGCAAATGGAATGAAACCCAACGAAGCAAAAGATAGACTTTTCCCAAGCCTTTGCTTTCGAGTAACCAATATTTTGGTTCCATGTTTGGAGTGAATTGTCAGTGCATGGGAACGAGATATGATAAGTTTATTGCACACAGATACATTTGATACATTACCACCATCGTTTGGTACCAAAGTATGACACACTACTACCGCCGCTAGAAGTTAAATATAACTCTTTGGGAATGTAAAGCAAAAGCTTATACAATCGCATGACTTAATCTTTAAAACGTTCTTTAATTACATAAATAAGAAACACGATCTAATACATGCGCAGAAATTTCATTGAGACGCGATGCAATTTGAAAAATTGTCGAGCGTTTCTCGACCACAGCATGGACATTTGGGAGAATGAGAACAGAACGTCATCAGGGTTCTTTAACAAAAAAAAATTGGAAGCATTAGACGATAACGTTACATCTAAATCAAAGCCTTCAGGCAATTCCAAATCAAGAACTTAATTCTGCAAAGATGATGCCCTTTATATCTTCAATATTAACCCAAGGGATATTTTCAGGCAGGCATCGAACTGCTAGTAGGATGATGGACGAATGCCAATGGAAATGAAGAAAAAACAATTACTTAGATTAAAAATTGTTGTTATGTAATCTTAAGTATATAGCATGTTTTCGAAAAAATTATATTGCATTTTTTATGATCTAAAAAAAAGATATACATTTCTACTTGGATAACAGAGCTCTATTAATGATACCTCAGTTGTACTTGACTGTCCACAGTCCCCACGGAACACTGTAACATTCCAAACCGCGTTATTACTATGAAGTTTCCATATTTATACAGTGGTGAAAGGGTTAATTAGTCAGCTTAATGTAAACAACAGAATCTAACAGCAATTATTTACCAAACTTTGAGTTCATAAAGCTAAGTTACAAACGAGCCATCGACGATCTTAGCGGTAACAAGCAGCTGAACCAATCAGCAATCGGTATGTTCCACAGCCCAAGAGGGTCGACTCCGCTGATTGGCTCTGCCCATCTGTGACGTCAACTAATTGGTTGTCACGTGACAAAATAACTCAAATTACTTTATGTGAGGTGCTTTCGACTGGACCGGCAAAGTCAATCTCAACCAAACCCACAGTGCTGCTCACCTGACTTTACTTTTGTCAAAATGTAGACAAGAGCTTCAGCTTGAAATCGTGTTGGAAAGGCTAGAAACTGCCCGATTGTATTTAGTCGACTTAAATCTCTCTTTTACGGAGTAAGACTAAGTACCTGGAAGTCTAACAGGTAACTGACTTATTCAATTTTTAAAATCCCCGTTTAACTCTTAAGTCAACAAGTCGAAGCCAAGGCCCCTGTCTGAGGGTTCGAACAAGTCAAGTCTCATAGTAGTCCAGTAAAGTAGGGCTGGACCCAGAACAAAGTGCAATAGAAGGTTTCATGGCTTTAACTTGTTTATTAGTTCCCTCTGAGGAACATATGAAAAGTCTCCAACTTTTGGATACCGGGAAGTAGTTAATCCGCATAAATTCAAGATGGCCGCCGTCCAAAGCTTCAATTTACAGATAACTTCATTTTTATTCTGCTCGTAGACCCTATAAATGTATTACAAACCACTTTTTTGAGCTTTAACTTTTATATTATATCCATCTGATGAAGAAATAAATCGTATCCAACTTTTGGATGCCTTAAAAGGTTGAAATCAAGATGGCTGCCGTCCAAATCTTCAATTTACAGATTTTTTTCTGGCTGCTCCACGACCCTATAAATGTATTACAAACTAGGTTTTTTTTTTTTATCTTTTTTCGTTTATTATGAGAGAAATATAAAAAATAAATTCAAGAACTACAGAATGAGCCCTAAAAATTATTAATGTCGTCACCATGACGTAGCATAACGTCATTCAGGGGCAATTATGCAATTTGTACTAGGATAATTCGCACCTGTCACGTGTCGGAATGTTTTTGTTCTTTCTTCATAAACTACAGCAAAACATACACTGCCTTTTGAACTTTATTGCTCCGAAAATTTAAAATGATGTTCAAACTTTACAAGTAACGCTTGTTGACAGCGAGCAGACCTGTAACGGCTAGCATGTTTGCAAAGGCTTCGGTCAACATACAGTGGTATATTCAACAATGACGTAACTAAGTATTCGAATACTTTGTATTGCATAGGGGGAACAAAAATCTACAGTGAGAACTTTTCTTGTGATGAATATCTTTTATACCCTATGTATGCCTTACAGTATGTGTTGACAGTCATAAGAGGAAGACAAAGCAGAAATTAACTTCAAATAGTTTGTTAATTTTTTATTTCATTGTGGTTCTACTGTGCAAAGTAGCAACTTTGTGGTTCTATTGTGCAAAGTAGAAACTTTGTGGTTCAACTGTGCAAAGAAGTAACTTTAAAATGATTCCTTTTGTTTATGAGAATGTTGTGTAATACCAAAAGCGCATTACCTACAGATAGAAGTTCGAATTAACACTCAAGAGCAGATAAAATATATACAATGATAATAACAGTAACACTATTGCTTTACTAGGTATAGCAATAAAAAAGCTCTACGTAAAACAACTGTTTGATTGCTTAATTGCTGGATTAGTTGGTCTCTCCTTCCCGATAAGTGTCTGAAATACATTTTAGTGGTAGGACAGGTACAAGCTTGTACTTCTTTCCGTTAGCGAATAATTTTTTTCGTCTTGGCTTGCCACACTCAAATCCAGGAATGGATCGAGGAATACATCTCTAAGGAGGAAAACTTAGGTTCATGCATGTGATGAGTGTAACATGCTATGTCGGCGCAGGTCACTTTGTTAAGGGCGCGTTAGATTGGAAGCTGAAATTAAACCTTGGAGGTTCCGGTTGGCCGAAACTTCAAACAGCAGCTCTGGCTATGTCACTTTCAGTAGCGTTGCTAATTTTAGAGGCAACGCGATTACGTTGAGGCGACTGAAAACTTTATTTCACAAAGCAATACTGAGTTTCAGAAAAACCCAAGGGTAACATATTTCAGGCTCAATGGCTGAAACTCAACTCAACGGATTGAAACCAGCGCGCGTAAGTAAAATTTCAAACAGGTCAGGCTTCTAAATCTACATTTTTTCCTCCACTCGAACATGTCCCAAGTTCCCCTCACTCACCTGGTAGGCGTCGCTGAGGTCGACATCGTACAGCTCATGGACGGACGGGCGGGAGATGCCGTAAGCGTAGTGGGATTCATTAGGAATGCGTTCCGTCAGGTGTGGTTCCAGTGAGTGCAGGTATGAAAAGGACTCATTGCCTACTTCATCGTCAGATTTAGCAGCCATGGTGTCTCTCTACACGCTAAAAAAAACAATAAAATTGGCATTTAGCTCAATAAAAAAGGTGCAGGACTATCGGAGACCATTTATTACTACCATAGGCTATACAAGATACTTGAGCGCACCCTCCTCCCAATTGGGTCTGATTGCAGCTAAATAAAATACGAATGACATCACTTCCGCTCAACAAAGCGACTTCTCTTCAAACAAGAGAAAGTAAACTTTTTTTTGGAGAAGCAAGGAGCGCATCTATTAGAAAGAAGTAGGTATAG
Source organism: Parhyale hawaiensis (assembly GCA_001587735.2). Lineage (NCBI taxonomy): Eukaryota > Metazoa > Arthropoda > Malacostraca > Amphipoda > Hyalidae > Parhyale > Parhyale hawaiensis. Next base: position 3,765,710 of record LQNS02276930.1, on the reverse strand, counting down.
ATGAGCACTAAGAATGGTAAATTGTAAAATCAGTTTTAGCCACTTTGAGGTTTTCTAAAATACAATGACAGTAGTCCACCGTTGACATCTACCAACGGATTTGTGTTTCTTCGTGGTAAACACATTTCTTGTATTGCCACCTTGCCTTTACTTTACACGTGAAGTCGCTAGCTTCACTAGAAAACATTATTACGAAAGTTTTTTCAATTGCAGTTTGGCCCACTGAAGTATACAGTGAGCTATGCTTAGTATATTACATATGTACACATGAATTGTAATGTTTCACACGGCCATAACTGACGGCATACATAAAGTTTGCAAATAAATCTCCTAAATTCACTAGATGGTGTCAGTAATTTTACCACGTAAGTCTCTTTGATCTTCTGTACAATATAGGAAAAAAGTGTGAGCGCATTCAATTACGTTCCAGTAAACAGAAGCAGCAAAGATATCATTTATTTAGCAGTCAATCAACACAGTAAAATTTAAAAAGTGTAAATACTTAGACATAATTGGCACGTTATTCTTTTTCATTAAACAACTGTACAGACAAACGGATGTCATATCAATGGCATCCTATTCGCTCAACCCTAGCTAATATATCCTTTTGCAATATGAAACAGAAGTACCGAAATGAAGGGCTAGATATTAACATATAAACTGCAGGGTGTTTTACAGGGCATACCTGGCAATTAGCGTTCTTATTCATCTCATGCTCGGTTATAATAAAATCGCATAAAAATAGCATATACTCTACAATAAAATGCGAACAAGGAACTAGAATTTTCTTTTTCACATCATCATCAAGGGAAAAAAAAGCAAGTTGAAATGAAAAAGTTTATCACAAACTTTCACTCACTGGGTTAGAGTGTATTTTTTTTATCTTCTGCCCACTCGTGTAATAACTGAATGCCATTTGCACTTTACTTCATAGAGACTATAACTACTTATAGACTGCCATCATGTTATACATCAACTTCTATCGAAATACAGTTCTTCCGATCACACTTCTTTAATAACAAGTAGCCCGCCATTTTACTTAAAAAGTTCATTCACCAATTTCTCAACAATGTCTGCAATAGTAGGAAATCGTCTAATCGTACAGTCAAAAAATCTAAAATATCATCATAATCCCTTGATTGGAGGGGCATCTATCAAAATGATATATATCATGAGGAACAAGTTAGAAACTTTATTTTGTAGATCAATATAATATAAATATGTTTTTTTATTTGAATGACTTTCATATCCAATCCTTTTTCTTAAGCACAAAAAGTTGCTCTTGAATGATGTCAATAAATACACGAATACTCAACTTCCCTCTGTTCCTATATTGGTAGCACCCAAAAACAATCAAAGAGTCAAACATTGAAATATCTAAGCATTTGAAGCAGGCCTTCAGAACAAATCTTCCATTCGCTGTTTTGCGTCCCCCTCTTCCCCTGAACAGTATTGTGGAAGCACAAAACTCCCGTTCGTTCCTGATGCTCTTCCGTTACTAACATTCTGCTTTAACTGCTTATGCGAAGGTTTTAGAATCACTGTCCGTAGCTTCAAATCGTTCATTGTTGAAAATAGCTCAATCTGAGACGTAATTATATTCAGTTTCCTTTTTTTTTTATTCTAGCATTTTCTGTCAGGTTATCACATGGAATGATTAAGATCTTGTTACAGATGCGTTCACTGTTAACGAGGCATATGTTACAACCAGCTAATGTAACAGCCTAATAGATGAGTGATATCGTTGCACTGATTATCTTATTTCTACTGGGATATTCCTTAATGTTTTTCAGGAGAGCAACATGCTGCTAAATGGCCTTTAAAATTCTTGTTAAGTGTTCTATCGCATGTACATGTAGTGTGATTCTCGAAATAAATATCAACTAGAGCACTCTGATAGCACCTTCCTCCGCCAAGCGAGGCAACGGTAGCAAAAAATTTAAATTGGCTCTGAAATCATACATTTCCTTGTATAAACTTCAAAATCTAATCATTTGTGCTTTTTGATAGAAATAACAGCTTGTGCAATTCTATTGAAGATCCATTCATAACATTTTGAGTTATACTGCTAACAAACGTTAAGACAAACATTAAAACGAAACAACCGATCTGCACCAAAATTAAATCATTTATGCCTTTTAATATAACTAATAACCCCTATGAATTTCATAAAGATCAATTGATTATTTTTTTAGTTATTGCGCTAACAAGCATAAAATTAAAAACAGTGACAAACGAACGGACGTATAACAGATCATTGCCAGAGTTTGGTAATTTACTTTTCGTTATATACCTAACAACTCATGTTAATTTCATAAAAATTCATACATAACTTTTTGAGTTATAGCATTTAGAAAAATGAGGCAGACAAACAAACGGATTGACATATCTTCATCAAAAGTTAATCATCTGTTCCTTCTAGCTTACCTAACAATTCCTGTAAATTTCATCCAAATCGGTTCAAAATTTTTTGAGTTATCTTGGTGACATACAAACAAACAGACAAAGATACAGACCGACAAACATGACGAAAACATAACCTCGTTGGTGAGGGTAATTAAAAAATTGCGGCACGTCGATTCATTCAATTAAAATCGAAATAGACGTTATTGAAAAAAATGCCGCTGCCAACATGGTACTGAATCCTGAATATGTAGTTTTACCGTGAATACCGTGAACGGAGTACTGGGACTTCTAGGTAACTGGTAGTATACAAATTTCAATGGTTAACCTTTTACAATGGATTAGACTTTTTTAAGAACCTATCATTACTATGACAGGAATTGAAATATTTGGAAAAAGGTATGCGTAAAATCCATTCATAAAAAGTACAAGCTCATCATGAATGCACCTTTTATAAAACGCAGACTTTAAATTAATAGGTTAATAGTTTAACCAATTTTGTTCACGGAACATATAAAGATGCTGGGAAAACTTGGGCCAGGGAATAAATCCACGATCGACCTTTGTATCTGGTTGCCGTACCTGCTAACAAATTCGAAGAATTACTTAAACTCAGGCATAAATACAGGCTGTAAGTTTACTGTCTCCGCCATTTTATTTCTCGTGGCCCCACAAAAAACATATAGTCGCACCTAATCTTTAGCTTTAAAAAAAAAACCTAATGCACCTCGGACGCACGCAGGCACTCAAAGTAAGACCCAACACGCGCACCTTTTTCACCAAAAGTCATGAAATGAATGGGGGCTGATGAGACGGGTCTCTTTTATACCTCATTAAAGTATGCACCACACGAGTGCATCACTGCGCACTAAGTATAAACTCTGTGACATCTAATGAGGAATTTAATCGGGAAAAATCTGGATGCTGATAACATTCAAGTCTCAAAGTCATCTCTAATACAGCAGATAAGTTGTTAATGGGGAATAAGAGGAACAGCATGTTGCATAGTAAACACCTACTTTAGATAGGCTTAGTCAGCAACAAACTGTGGAGGCCGTTCCTGATGAGAAAAGGATCACGTGTGATCCCTGAACTAAGCTCGCATTACAGCAAATCGGCTGGATGCGAGTGTTCTCATCTTTAAAATGCTGGTAACCATCAGGAAAATATAAAACCGTAGACGGAGGTTTGTTGGTACTTAGGATGTTCACATAATTTTAAGATTTCAGATTTAGAACTTACTTGATCCCAAAACGGTAGAAAATCTAAAATGCTACATTAAAAAAATATAGGTCGCTGGTTCTGAAAACAATCCCAATTAAAGCACTGTGACGCATGGGTCAGATGTCATTTATAATGTCCTGTAATGACTAAGTTAGTAATCTTTAAATTTTGCATTAAACAGCTTGTGAGACAGTGGAAGTACCTTGCATTTTAGGCTTTCATGCACAGAAAAACAGTTGCATGCTTCTCTGCCTCTAAAGTCTAAAGGAACTGAAGGTAATCTGAACATGTCATTTCGTGTATTATGTTTGTTAGTAGAGAATAGGGGAAGGAAATGAGACTGTAAATAATTCGTCTCACCAGCCATGCCCAACCGCAAAATTTTGGGGTCCAGGTCAAGACAGACAAACAAACAAACGGATTCACGAATCATCACCAAAAGTAAATCATCTGTTTCTCCTAACATACCCAACAATCCCTGTAATTTTCATCAAAATCCATCCACAACTTTTTGAGTTATCTTGGTTACAGACAAACTCGACGAAAACATAACCTCCTTGGCGGAGGTAATAAGTAATAACTTCAGTGCAGAGCTACGTACATAAGTATAGTCTACTTCCAATAAACGGGAAAACACTAAGTGCTAACATACCTTACAGTATCACAGTGCTTGAATCGAGTGTTCTCTTCACCAATTGGAAAAGACAACCGGAGTGATGAATGTCTCTCAGAAGACTGACCCTGGCACGTCAGATCGGTACCTTCTCATCTTTTTTTAACCCTACATTGTCGATCGGATTACTATCGAAATTTCTCCGCCTCTTTTGGTATAGCGATTCCTATCATCTTGTAGCCACCGCGTGAGTTTTTTATCCTGATTTTATCGATCTGATCGTTATCGAAACTTCCCAGGCTGTGTTTGCACAAAACTCTCAATCATTTTGAAGATCTGAAGTGCGTTATTTTGTTGTTTACAAACCTTCTCCTGAAACTAAATTCTTCCAGCTTAATGATACCAAGCTATATGTTCGCACGCCATGTTCTCTCGTATTAGATGAACATTGTTGCGCAGCTGCTCTAGAAAGTGAGCACTTTTTTCATCATTCGTGTTATTTCTTTTGCTGTAATCATTGTTTATTTACTTCTCTAAATAAAAATAGAGAAACGGAAGAGGTAGTAGATGATCTTCCTAAATAAACGTAGAAATAAACGAAGGTGTTCGGCTGCAAAATCATCTTATATGAACGCAGAAAGAAAGGAAGGTGTTGTACTTAATTCTGGTCTTGATAGAACGTATAGGTAGGAACGTAGGCCAGAATAAGCAGAACTGTTATGCAGAATAGCTTACCCAGCCTTCAAAAATTAAGGTAAAGAATTTGAGATAATACTTTTTAATTAACCAGAACTTAGTTCCACATTTGGTCAAGCAGGATGACTGTAATTGCCAACTTGAAGAAACATAAGTAATTAGCTTTCCAGGCCTAAATTCTACTGAGCAGCGCAAGACTTTTCTCTGGTGACAATCACAAAACTAATTCTTTCTAGAACGTATTCAACTATCTCTCAATAAAATTTAGCTCCGTTTCACAGATACTCCGTGATACAGTATTAGTCAAGGTTTCTGCTAAAGAAAAATGTTATTTCGTCAAAGGAATAAATCAAATTAGAGAAAAGTGATGGTTTTAACGATACCTGTATTCTGAAGACTAGCGTACCTTTTGCTAGCTCCGTTGATCATGTACTCAATTTGAGTGAGAATATAGAGCAGCTAAATTTTGGCTATGAGAATAAAGTACAAACTAGTGCTTAGAGAGCATGGCGTGACATTATGGCAAGAAGGGCCCCAAGGCAAGTTAAACTGGGTTGTGTGTCCACTACCATCAAGGTATACTAGCTACCTGATAGCAATGGCTGTATATTGAAATATTCACATGCCACACTTTTAAATAGCTATCTGAAAAACTAGTGAGAAATCCGTTTAATATACGTAGCTCATTAACTCTAACTATTGTAATACCGTAGAATAGTTAGTTAGTAGTGAATAGGATAACATCTAAAGGCATTGATGGCAGAGTGCTGGGCGTGTTGGATTTATAGTCCGCGATTCCGCGATTTGCGGATCATCAAAACCGATCGTAGAATTTTTTGTTGAATTGAAATAATTCAGCAATCGTATATTTCTTTTGCAAAAATTCGCGATCAAAACTTTGAACTAAAAAACGATCATACTGTCTTTGCCGCCTTCCCTTCGAGGCACTAATTTTCATGAGCAACGTAGTGCAAACATTTTAACGTAACGCATGTAACCGCTACGTTGTTGAATAAAAAGAAAAACATGCGCGTAGGCCAAATAACACTCACCGCCGACTTCCGCATACCAGTTGCGGTTGGACGAATGGCAGGTAGGACATCTCGGTGGACGGAGGAGGAGCCCGAGCCGTCTTCTAAGACAAAGGCGATCATCTGACCATAGGTTAGTGTTAGCATGAGGCTTATTGAAAAATGAATAGTTATTGTGGAAACATTTATTAATGTTCTTTATTATTTATAAGCACTTAAAATGTTTTCTCTCCAACGTCCAATCAATACTAGCCCCTGGCGCTCAGTTGACACTTCATACGTTGAAGGTTAATAGCCTGAGGAGCTTAGACTAAACCAGTATTAGTAAAAAATGGCTTCAGTGATTTAATCAATTATTTATTCGGAGAATATTTTTGCTGACAATTACCGATCGCCGAATTTCAATTCAAACCTAACTAAAAACTTCCACTACCGCTGAATCGTGAGCTTGAAACTGTACCTCTGCGATTGCGGAAGTGCAGTCGCGGACAACCTACATATAGTGCGATCGCGAGTCCAGCACTGGATGGGCACTTCAAGGTAGCTATTCACAAAACAAACTTTCTTTTCCTCTTCCTTTGTTTTTTTATAAGTTATTTGTTTTTCTTTCAAAATGGAGCCCTTTTGTCAAGGGGGCTCGTAAGAACACCCCTATGAACATGCTTTCACAACACACAGATAAAGAAACAATTCCTGCAAAACAAAACCTCCTTAGCCGAAATAATAATAGTATTATTATTCGCCAGTATATTCGTTCACTCAGGCTAAGCTTCCTCAGTAGTTAGTGAAATTTTAGATTCAAACAAATCTGAATTAGAATTTATCTATACAGTGTTTTCATCATTAGGTGTTCTGGTTTATTCCAAATGACCTCCTCGTATTTATTATCCACATCCAAAATTGTTCTTAAGCTGTCCTGTGAAAGCCTTCTCTATGTACTTTTCTGATACCAAAAATTTCTAATTTTTCTGTTTAATGTTTTGACCTAAAACACCCAGACAACATCTTCCTGTTTCTTCCTGCCTCACCAATTTATCTAATTTTATGGTAGTTACCTCCGCTAAGGAGGTTATGTTTTCGTCGGGTTTGTCTGTCTGTCTCTTTGTCTGTCTCTCTTTGTCTGTCACGAAGATAACTCAAAAAGTCATAGACGGATTTTTGACGAAAATTACAGGGCTTGTCAGGTATGTTAGGATGAACAGATGATTAACTTTTGGTGAAGATCCGTCCATCCGTTTGTTTGTTGGCCTGCCTCATTTTTCTCAATGCCATAACTCAAAAAGTTATGAGTGGATTTTATGAAATTCTTATGAGTTGTTAGATATATTACAAATAGTAAATGACCAAATTTTTTGTGATGGTCCGTTTATATGTTCGTTCGTTCGTTTGTCACTGTTTTTAATTTTTTGCTTGTTAGCACAATAACTAAAAAAAAATGAATGGATATTTATGAAATTTATAGGGGTTGTTAGTAATGTTGAAATACATAAATGATTAAATTTTGGTGCAGATCGGTTCTTTCGCTTGTATGTTTGGCTCATGTTTGTCATAACGTTTGTTAGCAGCATAACTCAAAACGTTAAGAACGGATCTTCAAGAAAATTGTGCAAGCTGTTATTACTATCAAAAGGCACAAATTATTAGATCTTGGAGATGATACAAAAAAATCATGGTTTCAGAGTCAATTTAATTTTTTGCTACCGTTGCGTCGCTTGACGGAGGTATGATCTTTCAGAGTGCTCTAGTTTTTACATGAGATCCAGAAAATAAGATTATGAAAAACGAATATGGTAGGATAGATATTTTTACTTCTATAAATTGTCCCGAACTGGAAGTTTCACTCGCTGCTGAAAACAACACAAATATAGAAATTACTAGTGTGCCTGCAAATAAAAAATGCTGGCAAAGGATCTATGCTGATACTTCGTCCTTAAAATCTTTTGAAATCTAAATAGATTACGCCCAGATTTCAGCAGTGGCTTAGAGCATGGGTGGACAAACTCTTTGACTCAGGGGCTTTTTGACTCAGGGGTTGCAAGGACTTTCAAAAACTGACAGACGGGCCGGACCAGCACTCGATACATATGCATGAAATATAAAAAGTATCACAAGAAACATAAACAATAACATTTTTGCCGCAGATATCCAACTTTAGAATAAATCGCATTATAAGCGCTTAAAATATCTTGGAATATCGAAGATCCGAAAGTCTTTGGCGGGCCGGATTAAAAAAACGGGCTGAATGTGGCCCGCGGGCCGTAGTTTGCCCACCCTCGGCTTACAGTCATAATGTACCAGCGGCTGTATTGTGATGGATCGTATGTCGGATGCTATGTTAATTTAATGTAAGCAAACCATGGCTCTGTAGATAGTGTACAAAGCGCTTCTGACACATTCATTCCAAAGTCTGGACTACCTTGCTAGTTAGACAGGTTGGTCTATAGTTGGCTGGCTCCTTATTTACCGGTTTGGCAATTAGAATTTTTACCTCATCCTATGACTTCCGCCCCATAATGTAGAAGGGGATAAGAGATGCCTAGCTTACGCATCTTGAGAATTTTTGCATGTACATTATCTGGTCCCGCTGCGCTATTGCCGCTAAGTTCACCGATGACGAGTTTAATGCTGAATTTTTGTGACCTCAAAATCCGTTAAGACGTTTTTAGTTGAATTAATTTTTGGGATTTCGGGATAACAGATTAAGGCCCTAAAAACGTTTTGATATAAGTGACTCGTTATTTTGCGTATTTCTTAGTCAGCAACAATGCACACTCCATCGCTCTATATAGGTCCTATATTAGACTTGAGAGAAAAATAACTGCTATTGTACTTTATTTTCTTGACGGCTTGCATTTGTTCTTGTTCCTCATCATACGGTGATTGTGCAAGTTGGAGTTCTATTTCATCTAGCTTCTGTATGTACTCAATTTTCCCCTGCCGATTATGGGCTTAAGATCAATTTTGCCTGTATCTTCAGCAGTGGCTTCGAGAAATTTGTAATGTCTACTGTATTGTTTCATTTTCTCTTCGCTGGACTACTGGGTATGTGATGCAGTTTTTCAGCAATCTCATTAATAAGCGCTCACGATTTAATTCTCTGTCTTACACGTTTGCAGGTCACGAAGGATGGTAACATGGTGTTTCTTTCCGTGTAATTAGGAGGTCCATTTGAATCGCGTCTGGAAAGCTGAATTGTTATTTTAATGAGTGTATGATCAGTCAATATATTATATCGCGGATGCGATATTCTTAATCGACTGTGCGTTATGTACAGAAGAAAGACCCAGTTAAGAAAGTAACTTTGAGATTCATACGAAATTGGAAGATTGTAGGTTGATAGAAAAGCTCTCTCTTTGAAAAGGATGATTTTAGCTGTCGATACCGTAGTCTTGTCGACTTCGGTAGTATGATAACAATGTCGGTGGAAGCTTCCAGCAGGTCACGTGCCAGTCTGGAAATGTCGGCAACTGGTTTGATTTAGAGGCTGCTTATCTGCGACCAGTCTGGCCCCAGCTCAGAGTCATTGCTGTAAGGTCAATATAATTTATGTTAGGAAAAGTTCACAGCTTTCTCGACTACAAGTAAATTATCAATTACACTGGACTAATCGATTTCTTCTGCTTTCTTCGTTGCTTTGTTGAAATATCTATATTATTAAATAGCATTACCCTATTACTATATGATACACATAGTATATGCATTCCGACGAATTTAGGAAACAGCCCTTCATTCACC
>LQNS02276930.1:3726162-3736305 GCA_001587735.2 Parhyale hawaiensis | reverse complement strand
CTTTTGGTCGTGTTGGCCTGCAGGCTTTTAAGTCGGCTGTTAACGGTTTTTTGCTGGATTTCCTTTAGCAGCGTTTTGGGCTTCCCGGTGTTGCAAATGCTTCATTTGGGTTGTATTACCTGTTCGTGGGAGCTCAAGCGTGAAGTTTTTAATAATAATAATAATTCCGTCCCGTTCATTTTCAATGGGGTTGAAGGGTTCACCAGCCCTACGTGCATTACTGAGCATTTGTCGACATTAAAACTCATCTGCCACGTAGTGCTCCATTCCATGAGGTGGTCAAGGTGACAGGATGACATAATTTAGTATCATCCGCAAATATACTGGTTTTACAACTGATGCTAAGATCGAGATCATTGATATAAATTGAGAACAGAAGTGGGCCGAGCCCGCTACCTTGTGGCACTCCTGATGATACCTACGTCCAGTCGCTCGTCTCTCATTCAAGCTTCACTCGCTGCTGCCGACCCGGATGCCATGCCCTGATCATCGTAAATAGTGTCCCTGGAAGCCATGGGCTTCCAATTTTTTCATTAGCTGTTGATGGGGTTCTTAGTCAAAAGCATTTTGAAAATCTAGATACACAAGGTCCACACCCTTTTCTTCATCTTTAATATCCGTAACTTTTGAGAATAAGTCCAGTAGGTTTGTTAAGCAGCTTCTTTCATTTCGGAAGCCATGCTGAGTGTCGGATATGAGCTGTTGCATCCTCAGGTGATCAGTGATGTGCTTTTTCATGAGTCGTTCGATGGTTTTGCTGACGACCGAAGTAAGACTGATAGGTCGATAGTTGCTGGGGCTTTTCTTATCCCTCTTCTTATGTATCGAGTTTACATTAAGCTAGTTTCTAATGCTTCGGAACTTCTCACATTCAGTTGGTTCAGTTAGTATACAGTATGTTCTCTTCATTTATGTGCTTATAGAATTACTTTAAATTTGCAATTCACAACAATTTTTCTGGCGAGATCACTGAAAATACTCTTTGACTGCCCAGCCCAACTGTTGGTCGATGTTGACGTTATTGATGACGTCACTTTTCGATGCGAGTTTTTCATGAGTCTTCTTGTACCGCGCTTTGCTTCCTGGTCAAATCGCAAATGTGACGAGGCTTATCTTGGTCCAAAGCACTACCGTATGGCACAGAAATGCTGTTCACAACCGCATATGTATTCTGGAAATTTTTATCATTGGAAAACATCAAACTATTGGATTAACAGTCAGGTAACCGTATCAAAGTGCGTATTACGTTTTTATGATACTGTACCGTAGCACTATAAGCTCTAACCGCATCCTGTAGCTTTAAAAGCTCGACTGTATTCAAAAGTGTATTACCGTGATCGTACTCCCGACCGACGGTAGAAATAGACTCCCCCCCCCCTTCTTTTACCTGAGTGTTCTCCTCGCTACTTACCGCGGCAGTCGAACATACTTTATATAAGCTCTAGACTCTTCCACAGAAGCTATAGCAATCAGGTTTATAAGCAAAGATATATTTCAGTTCTGAAGACGCTTAACGTTGCCGAAACTGGTTAACAAATGTTTACCTGCGCCAAAGAGATTATGTTTTCAACGGGTTTGTCTGCTTGTATGTCATTCATTACGTCTGTCACCAAGATAACTCAAAAAGTTATTAACGTATTTTGAAGAAATTTACAGGGATTGTTAGGAATGCTAGGAGGAACAGCGGATTAACTTTTGGTGAGGATACTTTCATCCGTTTGTTTGTTTGTTTATATGTTTACCTAATTTTTTCTATATGCCATAACTCAATAAGTTATGGACGGATTATTATGAAATTCACATGAGTTACTGGGTATATCACGAAGAGTAAATGATCAAATTTTTAACATGATTTGTTTGTTCGTTCGCAAGTTTTTCACTACTTTTAATTTTATGCTTGTTATCACAATTACTCAAAAAATTATGAATGGATCTTCATGAAATTTATAGGAGTAGTTAGAAATGGTAAAAGACATAAATTATTAAATTTTGTTGATGATTGGTTTCTCCATTTATGATTTGACTAATGTTTGCCAGAATGCTTGTTAGCGGCATAACTCAAAATATTGTGAACGGATCTTCAAAAAAAAAATTATCGAAGCTGTTAACACTGTTGAAGGGCACCTATGATTAGATTTTGGCATTGAAACAAGGAAGATCGTGGTCTCAGATCTAATTTGGATTTTTTGTGACCTTTGCTTTGCTTGGCCATGCGCTCTGAGTGCTCTAGTTCAACATAGTGTAGGTTATTTATTATCATTTTAAATAAAGAGAGTAAGAGAATTTATAATACTAGAAAATTCGATAAGATACAATCATAGATATAACGGAATATAGCTATACAGCTCTTACGCATGAAAATATTACCTAAAAAAAAATGAGAATGAATTTACTATACATATAAGATTGCATACTGCCAATTAATGCAATTGAAACTAAAGGAATTCAATGTATAAGAAAATATCACAATATCTTAATTTTCAAGAGTGAAAAAATAATAATCCTAATTTAATAATTTGTCGTAACGCCTTTATTAACTTCAACAGCAACCAATCACTTTCGGTACTCCTTTATTAACGATTCGCATACTTCGGTAGGTATTTTACTCCACTCTTCGTGGCAAATTGTTTGCAGATTTGTGATGTTTGTTGGACCTCTTTCCCGCATTTTAAGTTTAGAATTTTGCCACTAGTTCTCGGGATCCCAATCCGGAGACCATTGAAAGAAACCAAAGTTGTTTTTAGCAAGCCACTTCTTCGTAGTCCTAGAATTGTGCCTGGGATCAATGTATTGCTGGAAAATCCAATTTTGAGGAAGGACAATGCTCTCTACAGAAAACACTAAATTTTCCCTGGCTCGAAATGTGGCAGTTGGTACTGTGTTCTTTGGTACATGCGCTTCGCCCACTCTCCACCATACACGATTCCGAGGACTACGAGAACATAACTCTATCTTCGCTTCATTTGTCCATAAACTCTCCCAGTAAAAATTTGGCTTTTCTTTATGTACTTTTGCAAATGACAACCTCGTATCTCTGTGCCATTTTTAAACGAGTGCTGGTGCCTGTTTGATCTGCATCACTTTAGACTGTCTCTGTGTAATTCATTAGTCATTACGTATTGTTCGCTTGATTACGTGAACTTTTAATAAACGCAAATCATTCTGCAGAACTTCTCGGGTGGTTGTCGACTACTTCCGCCAAGGAGGTTATGTTTTCGTCGGGTTTGTCTGTCTTTTTTTTTCTGTCTGTCTGTCCGTTTGTCTGTCTGTCGTCAAGATAACTCAAAAAAGTTATGGACAGAATTTGATGAAATTTATAGAAATTATTAGGAATGTTGAGAGAAACAGATGATTAACTTTTGGTGAAGATTCGTCCATCCGTCTGTTTGTTTGTTTGTTTGCTTGCCTCATTTTTCTCAATGCTGTAACTCAAAAAGTTATAGACGGATTTTTATGAAATTTACATGAGTTGTTAGGTATACTGTGAAGAGTCAATGACCAAATTTTTGTAATGATCCGTTTGTTTGTTCATTCGTTCGTCACTGTTTTTAATTTTATGCTTAGCACAATAACTCAAAAAATAATGTATCTATCTTTATGAAATTTATAGGAGTGGTTAGCATTATTAAAAAGTAAAATGATCAAATTTTGGTACATATCAGTTTGTTCATTTGACTCCTGTTTGTCATAACGTTTGTTAGCAGCATAACTCAAAAAGTAATGAACGAAGCTTCAAAAAATTGTTATATCTGTTAACATTGTTGAAGGGCACAAATTAGATTTTGGTGTTGGTACAGAGAAAATCCTGATCTCAGAGCCAATTTTAATTTTTCGTAACCGTTGTCTTGCTTGGCGGAGGTATGCGCGCTCAGAGTACTCTAGTTTTTTTTCTGGATTTATGGTCTTCCTTTTTCTGTCTGGTCTACCTGGTCTACATTGATTCTCAACAGTATCATGTCTTTTCAATCTTGATATGAAAGAACTAGTTGCAGTAGAAGGGATGTTCAGCTCATTGGAGCACTCTCGATAACTTTTTCCATCTTTCCATCGCTAAACAGTTAATCTTTTCGCGTGTTAGTCAGTTCCTGACGTGCAGTCCACTTAGCACCTGTGTCTGTGAGTAGTGATTGCAGAATGTCGCGGTTTTCATCACGTAGGCGGACCAGTTACTGAGAACGTTTTAGAGCAATCTAGATTACTCTACTCTGATGTTAAACCAAATTCTACCTCTATGTAATGCAAAATTGATACGGTACGAACACTTTGTTGCACTCCCAAAAACATGCAAATGCATAAATTTTCTACATAGCTTATCAAGGAAGCACTAGTTTTCATTAGCAGATTCTTATTCTCCGCTTAGAAGTTCATGTATAACTTTGTTATTTGTATTTTTCATTTATTATAAATATGATTACACGGAATTTTTTGGCGTACAACACTTATTCCCGCCAGTGTATATTTTATATAAATATTACAGATCAATGGTCCCACTCGCACCTGGGAATATTCAGGAAGGCAGCACACAGTCTGGCCCTTTTTTGCGCGTTAACTAAGTACAGTATGTTAACTAAATACAGTAGGTTAACTAAATACAGTATGTTAACTAAATACAGTATGTTAACTAAATACACTAGATTAACTAAATACAGTATGTTAACTAAATACAGTAGGTTAACTAAATACAGTATGTTAACTAAATACAGTAGGTTAACTTAATACAATAGGTTAACTAAATACAGTAGGTTAACTAGATACAGTAGGTTAACTAAACTCAGTAGGTGAACGTAATACAGTAGATTAACTAAATACAGTAGGTAGTTCGCGTGATATGAACACGGGACTCACGTTTAACTCCATCAGTGCTGGCCTTGCAATCACGTCTCGCCAGGCATGCGTCCCAGTCAGGTTCGTCGATAATTTTTTGTGTTGTATTACTGACAAATATAAAAAAAAAACATAAAACAAATAGACAAATGCGCTAGCAGGTCATCACAAAAAATTAGTCGTTTGTTCTTCATTAAAGGAAACTTTCATGAAGATCCGCTCTTCCCTTTTTGCGTTATCTTGGCGACTGACAGACAAGCAAACAAGCGGACACCCGCTAACAAAATTATAACCTCCTAGGGGGAGGTAATAAAAGTTAATTTCTTTTCATATGTAAAAGCGGGACCCGTGGAAATTCAACGGTTAGTTATTGTTCTCACTGTGTTAATCGTGGCATCCTAAGCTAGGCTAATATCACTCACTTTAATGTGACCTAATGCAGCTCGTCTAACCTAACTTACCCCATAAATAACACCCGTGCGTCTAACATCAAGCCTGGTGCTCACATGAAAGTCTTTCCTACTTTTCCGATTACGCTGTCTGGGATGCAGCTTCGGCTTGTCTAATATTATCGTGTTCAAAATCCCCCGCGGCAGCTATTCCGTCACAGTGAGGGCCCGTTGCTATATAAGGAGTTTCTCTCTTAATTTCTATCGAGCTTAAATTCTCATTGGTTCCTATTCGGAATCTGCTTGTGTTCAAAGATTAAGCCTTCAATGAATCACAAGCAGAGAAACATATGTTCCAAGAACGTGAAGCGCTACCGCATTCCGACTCGTGTGCACCGTGCTTAACGTAGTTCACCGCTAGATCTCGCAAATGTTTTATCAGCAAAGAATTCGCACTTGCACAACATGATAGAGACACAAATACAAAAAAAAAAAAACAGATATAGCAGTCTCACTCTTCGGAGGTACTTCTCTCATTGCTCATCATCTATATGTCTACGCCTTCGCTGATCTGTGTTTCTTATCTTTAGAAGATAATATTATTTAGCCTTTCACATTATGAACAATGCCTTTTTTCATTGGTGTTATTGATGATTTCAGTTCAACAGCGTTGCCCGAGACTGTAGCAAATAGTATCCCAAATTTTTCTGTCCTATTTTGTGCTATAGCTTCATCACAATATACACCAGACTCAGCCCATTATTTTCAATAAAGGATTCTTGCTGCCGAACCCCTTTTCCGTAAGCTTACCTGATTCCTTTAAATATCATACTTTCACTTTAAAAATGATTTAGACTGAGGCAGTCCAGAATATCTCGCTTTTCGCCGTGTTCAGACTATATATATTAAATGATATATACATGCATACGAATTTTCTCATGTTTGGATCATCATGCAACACCAGCAAAGGGAATACTGTATGATTACCTCCGACAAGGCGGTTATGTTTTCGTCGGGTTTGCCTCTCTGTCTCTCAGTTTGTCTGTTTGGCTCTTTGTCTATCTGTCTATCTTTCTGTCTGTCACCAAGATAACTCAAAAAGTTATGGACGGATTTTAATGAAATTCACAGGGAATGTTAGGTATGTTAGGAGTAATAGATGATTAACTTTTGGTGAAGATTCGTCCATCCGTTTGTGTGTTTGTTTGTCTACATCATTTTTCTCAATGTCATAAGTCAAAAAGTTACAGAAAGATTTTTATGAAATTTACATGAATTGTTAGGTATATTACAAAGTGAAAATGACCGTATTTTTGTGATGAGCTGTTTGCTCGGTCGTATGTTTGTTGCGGTGTTTAATTTTATGTTTGTTAGAGCAATAACTCAAAAATTGTAGAGTGAATCTTTATGAAACTTACAAGAATTGTTAGTAATGCTAAAAGACATAAGTGATTCAAGATTGGTGCAGATCGGATGATTCGTTTCTATGTTTGAGTTGTGTTTGTCATAATGTTTGTTACACAGTAACTCGAAAAGTTTGGACTGAATCTTTATTAAATTTACAGTTGTTGAAAATGTTGGAGAGCAAAAATGGTTAAATTTTGGTGCAGATCGGTTGCCTCGTTTGTATGTTTGACTTATGTTTGTCACAATGTTTGTTAGCAGCATAACTCAAACAGTTATGGAAAAATCTTGAAAAAATTACAGAAACTGTTAATAGTATTAAAATGCTCAAATTATTTGATGGAGTTGATACAAAAGAAATCACGGTTTCAGAGCCAGTTTTAATTTTTCGTTACCCTTGCCTTACTTGGCGGAGGTATACGCTCTCAAGGTGCTCTACTTTGGAAATACGTGTGTATGATACGTGTAAAACGAGCTTCATGTCTTTGCTTCAAAGGTGACTGGAAATTTCTTCAAGAGCAAGCAAATAAGAAGACAGCTTTGGTTAAACTTCATTTTAGCGAAAATCAGAGCTTCTTAAAAGTTGAATTTCCTCCTATCTTATGTATTGAAAAGCGTAACGTGTAGACACATGGACGGATGAAGCCTCAAGCAGAATTATGACGTAGACTATAGCTTCACTGCCTCATTAGTAGCGTCTACAGCAGCTTTATGTAAAACTGCACTTCAAGATTTTGTTCTATAATTATTGTGCTACAAGTATGTCCATTCCTATATCAAACTGTTACCATGTACAGAAAGGGGCGTGATTCGAAAAATTTGAAGTTTGAACTGAGTTGGTAATTCCCTATTTCATCAAATCCGATTCGGACGCCATTTGTCTTAGTCCGACTAGCGATTATCTCATGCGATTTAAGTTTTAAAAAGCAACTCTATATTTTTAAAATTGATACCTTGATATCAGAAGTTTTTTCTACCCTAAATAAGCTATTTTTAACCAACATGGAAAGCCAAGCTTCTACGGTGAAAAAATAAACATTTTATTACACCTAAAATATTATAATAATAAAAAATTAGTCTCTTTAACATATATTACACAAAATAGGTGCAGAAATACCACATACTTTCTCAGAACGACAGATAGGGCGAGCTAAGAACTTTGATCAATATCTGCCTCACGTAACCGCCTCACAAGCTTAATTAACCGGTTTGGTCATTCGAGACAGGTGTACGAAAACCACAACAGAATACATATTATGCCGGCACTTTATAAATGTCAAATGAACTAAAATATAAACATTTCATTGTTTATCATTAAATAATTGATCGTAATATTTTACCCAATATATTATAGAGTCAATCCGAAGTGTAAATAGAATAGAATAAAACAAAAAAAAAAAAATACTTGCGAACAACATGAATAATTTGTTACAAATTCGGGAGTTAGTCCGATTCACTTTGAAAATGTGAGACCAATTCGTCAGATAATCTGAGTTCCGATTCGAACTACCTATTTTATTCACTGCGGTATTATATCGTTACTGAGAATGTTGTTCTTTTAGAACTTTAGGAAGCCAATAGCATCTTCGATTGGACACCGAAGTTATGCACTTGTGGCTTGACATGCTAGTATTTATATATTTATATGTATATATATTTCGTATCACGCTCTTGAAGAAACAGGCGAAATTTAGGCCGGGTCGCAGATTTTGAAACTAAGTTGCGTTTTCATGGAGATCGATGACCGTGTTGGTGAATATGGCAAAAGTGAAATCCTTATCGCTTTATGCGCATGCATTTCTTGCTTGAAACATTTCTTGACATCGAAACAATGAATACGTTTTCAGCTTCTCTTAGCGCAGTTATAGAATCTAATTTTTATCACTTTCTCCATACATCAAAACATATGTTTGCTCTCAGTTCACGGTGCATAAATTCAGGAGCTGATCCACAAGGACAGACGCAGGGTTGATTTTTCGAGCGGCAGTAGACACAATTCTTTCAGCTTTGCTATTTTCCTTTGACGTAAACTTTCGCTTCGAGAGAAAACTTAGATGCAGTGAAGGGCTCATCCGACTGTATCTAGGTACGCGACGGAAAATTAATTTAATTCAGTAATACCTTGCTGCGTGCTAATGTAAAAGTTTCGCTATATATTAATACAGAGCTCAGTATTTATTAGGAGCAACATCATGCAACTACGAGCCAAAAAACATTGCTTTTCAGCCTATCACCGAAGGAAAGTTGGCATTGTTCAGTCCTAGCATGCATTGCTCAGCTATTTCCTATGTTCCATAATTTAAGTTGGCCGTTGCAGTGCATACTACAGTACATAAGAAAATTATGATCAATGAAAACGGGTCTTCGCGAATTCTTTGCTGTCGTTTTTGACAGCGCAGGCACTCTGGTATTATATATAACTTATTACACAGTTATTATCTATCGATATACTTGTAAGACTCTGATAACCATGTATGTTTGCTTGCTTGCTTGTTGGCGCGGTGCATAAATACAATCTTTGCTATTATGCATAGAGAATAAGCTGAGAGAAGCTTGGAGATTTCAGAATAATAATGGTTCATTTTATTAGTTCAATTCATCATTAATATGGAAAAGCTCTGTGGCCACGGCATCCAGGATACGACATTTAAGAAAAATATTAGTCTCTTTCTATTTTGGTGCTTTAAAGAAAATTTGTCATTCCAAGTCGACGAATCGAGCAGAGGAATACAGAATACTTGGGGTAGGTTTTTAGTGACCCAGCGGGCCACGGGTAGTTTAGTGACTACTTGATCCATTGCGGCAGTAAAGATTATCAAAGCTTTTTCTTTATAGGCATAATTTTTAGCAAGTAAAATATGTTCCATGCACGTACAAGGTTGGCTTTGAATTCAGAGATTGTTTTAGCCCTAAAGGTCATTTATCTGATTAGAACGTACGATCAAGGCGACTTTACCTTTGCCTTATCCTTATGTTACAACATTACAGCAGAGCTGGGTGCAGTCATTACTACAGTATTATTATTATTATTTTTTTTAGGGGTTCTCATGTAGCTAGTCTTGTAATCCTTGTCTAAAAGCTTTGCGGTAGAGCTCATTCAGCCATCAACAGGCCGAAAGGCTTAAGAGATGTCTTTCGTCGTCTTGGCCGTTCGAATAAAAAATTAAGATCGTCAGCAGTTGCGGTCCTATATAGGGTCAGACCACACAAAAAGAAATAAATAGCCAGGTCTTATTGCCTCAGACAATTCCTAGCGCTGCAGGATTGCGGTCAGAAAAAGGTAAAAACAAGGCCCAAAAATATATACCCAACACGCAGCAGCAGCAGCATATTGCCAGAAGCTCCACTACTAAGATACCGAGTAATTTGAAAAAAAGAAGAGCTTATTGAGAATATACTTTGGACAGAGTGAAGATCGTACAACTTGTGTTTTGAAATCAGCAATTTCAGTAAGACAGTTCACTGTATAAATGATTCGTACTAAGTGCTCTACAGTAAATTAACTTTAGAAGAAAACATCCTCAAA
>LQNS02276930.1:3715636-3726062 GCA_001587735.2 Parhyale hawaiensis | reverse complement strand
AACTCGACGAAAACATAACCTCCTTGGCGGAGGTAATAAGTAATAACTTCAGTGCAGAGCTACGTACATAAGTATAGTCTACTTCCAATAAACGGGAAAACACTAAGTGCTAACATACCTTACAGTATCACAGTGTTTGAATCGAGTGTTCTCTTCACCAATTGGAAAAGACAACCGGAGTGATGAATGTCTCTCAAAAGACTGACCCTGGCACGTCAGATCGGTACCTTCTCATCTTTTTTTTTAACCCTACATTGTCGATCGGATTGTTATCGAAATTTCTCCGCCTCTTTTGGTATAGCGATTCCTATCATCTTGTAGCCACCGCATAAGGTTTTTATCCTGATATTATCGATCTGATCGTTATCGAAACTTCCCAGGCTGTGTTTACACAAAGTTCTCAATCATTTTGAAGATATGCAATGCGTTATTGTGTTGTTTATAAACCTTCTCCTGAAACCAAATTCTTCCAGCTTAATGATACCAAGCTATATGTTCGCACGCCACGTTCTCTCGTATTAGATGAACATTGTTGCGCAGCTGCTCTAAAAAGTGAGCACTTTCTTCGTCATTCGTGTTATTTCTTTTGCTGTAATCATTGTTTCTTTACTTCTCTAAATAAAAATAAAGAAACGGAAGAGGTAGTACATGATCTTCTTAAATAAACGTAGAAATAAACGGAGGTATTTTGCTAAAAAATCATCTTAAATGAACGTAGGAAGAAACGAAGGTGTTGTACTTAATTCTGGTCTTGATTGAACGTATAGGTAGGACCGTAGGCCAGAATAAGCAGAACTATTATACAGAACAGTTTACCCAGCCTTCAAAAATTAAGGTAGAGAATTTGAGATAATACTTTTCAATTAACCAGAACTTAGTTTCCCATTTGGTCATGCTGGATGACTGCACTTGCCAACTTGAAGGAACATAATTAATTAGTATTCCAGGCCTAAATTCTGCTGAGCAGCGCAAGCCTTTTCTCCGGTGACAATCACAAAACTTATTCTTTTTAGAACGTATTCAACTATCACTCAATATAAATTTAGCTCCGTTTCACAGATCCTCCGTGATACAGTATTAGTGAAGGTTTTTCCTATAGAACAATATTGTTTCGTCAAAGGAATAAATCAAATTAGAGAAAAGTGTTGGTTTTAACGATACCTGTATTCTGAACTCTAGCGTACCTTTTGCTAGCTCCATTGATCATGTACTCAATTTGAGTGAGAATACAGAGTAGCTAAATTTTGGCTATGAGAATAAAGTACAAACTAGGATGCAAGAGAGTGCTTAGAGAGCATGGCGTGATATTACGGCAAGAAGGGCCCCGAGGCAAGTTAAACTGGGGTGTGGGTCCATAACCATCGAGGTATACTAGCTACCTAATAGCTATGGCTGTATATTGAAATATTCACATGCCACACTTTTATATAGCTATCTGAAACACTAGTGAAAAATCCGTTTAATATACGTAGATCATTATCTCGAACTATTATAATGCCATAGAATAGTTAGTAGTGAATAGGATAACATCTAAAGGCATTGATGGCAGAGTACTGGGCGTGTTGGATTTATAGTCCGCGATTCCGCGATTTGCGGATCATCAAAAGCGATCGCCGAATTTTTTGTTGAACTGAAATAATTCCGCAATCGTAGATTACTTTTGCAAAAATTCGCGATCGAAATTTTGAACTGAACTGCCGCCTTCTCTTCGAGGCACTAATTTTCATGAGCAACGTAGTGCAAACATTTTAACGTAACGCATGTAACCGCTACGTTGTTGAAGAAAACGAAAAACAGGCGCGTAGGCCAAATAACAGCCACCGCCGACTTCCGCATACCAGTTGCGGTGGGACGAATGGCAGGCAGGGCATCTCGGTGGACGGAGGAGGAGCCCGAGATGTCTTCTAAGACAATGACGAACATCAGAGCATAGGTTAGTGTTAACATGAGGCCTATAGAAAAAGAAATAGTTATTGTGGAAATATTTACCTCCGCCAAGGAGGTTATGTTTTCGTCGTGTTTGTCTCTCTGTCTGTCTGTCACCAAGATAACCCAAAAAGTTACGGATGGATTTTTATAGAATTGATATGAGTTGTTAGGTATATAATAAAGAGTAGGTGACAAGATTTTGGTAATGATCCGTTTGTTCGTTCGTTCGTTCGTTTTTTACTTTATTTAGTTTTATTCTTGTTAGCACAATACCTCAAAGAACGTCGAATGGATCTTCATGAAATTCATATGGGTTGTTAGTAATTATAAAAGACATAAATAATTAAAGTTTGGTGCAGATCAGTTTGCTCGTTTATATGTTTGACTCATGTTTGTCGTAACGTTTGGTAACAGTTTAACTAAAGAAGTTATGAACGGATTTTCGAGAAAATTGCACCAGCTGTTATTACTATCAAAAGGCACAAATGATCAGATTTTGGAGTTTATACAAAGAAAATTATGGTTTCAGAGTTAACTTCAATTTTTTACTACCGTTGCCTCGCTTGGCGGAGGTATGCGCTCTCAGAGTGCTCTAGTTATTAATGTTCTTTATTGTTTATAAATATTTCAAATGTTTTTTCTCCAACGTCCAAGCAATACTAGCCCCTGGCGCTCAGTTGACACTCCATAGGTTGAAGGTTAATAGCCTAAAAAGCTTAGACTAAAAAAGTATTACTTAAAAATGGGCTGTCATTTAATCAATTATTTATTCGGAGAATATTTTTCCTGACAATTACCGATCGCCGAATTTCAATTCAAACCTAACTAAAACTTCCTCTAACGCTGAATCGGGATCTTGAAACTGTAACTCTTCGATTGCGGAAGTACAGTCGCGGACAACCCACTATACGATCGCGAGTCCAGCACTGGATGGGCACTTCACGGTAGCTATTCACAAAAAAACTTTCTTTTCCTCTTCCTTTGCTTTTATTAGTAATTTGTTTTTCTTCCAAAATGGAGCCCTTTTGCCAGGGGGACTCGTAAGAACACCCGTACGAATATGCTTTCATGACGCTTTGAGTTATGTTGCCCACAGACACACAGATACAGAAACAATCCCTGCATAACATAACCTCCTTAGCTGAGGTAATAATATTTTTATTATTCGCTAGTATATTCGTTCACTCAGGCTAAACTTCATCAGTAGCTAGTGAAATTTCAGATTAGACCAAATTTGAATTAAACAATTTATCTATGACGTTATTTTCATTATTAGGTTTTCAGGTTTATTCCAAATGACCTCCAAAAATTTCTAAATTTTCTGTTTTGTGTTTTAATCTGAAACACCCAGACAATATCTTCCTGTTTCTTTTTTATCCTAGACACTGTTAGTGTATGAGGAGAAAAAAGTCAGATGCCTGCCTCACCAATTTATCTAATTTTATGGTAGTTTTTACATGAGATCCAGAAACTAAGATTATGAAAAACAAATATGGTAGGATGGGTATTTTCACTTGCATAAATTGTCCCGAACTGGAAATTTCACTCGCTGCTGAAAACAATGCAAATATGGAAATTACTAGTGTGCCTGCTAATAAAAAATGCTGGCGAAGGATTTATGCTGATCCTTCGTCCTTAAAATTTTCTGAAATCTAAATACATTACGCCTAGATTTTTGCAGTGGCTTAGAGCATGGGTGGACAAACTTTTTGACTCAGGGGCTACATGGACTTTCAAAAACTGACAGACGGGCCGGACCAGCACTCGTTTCATATGCATAAAATACAAAAAGTAACACAAGAAACATAAACAATAAAATTTTTGCCGCAGATATCCAACTTTAGAATAAATCTCATAATGAGCGCTTAAAACATCTTGGAATATCGAAGATCCGAAAATCTTCGGCGGGCTGGATTAAAAAAAACGGACTGAATGTGGCCCGCTGGCAGTAGTTTGTCCACCCTCGGCTTAGAGTAATGATGCCCTAGCGGCTGTAATGTAATGGATCGTATATCGGATGCATATATGTTAATTTAATGCAAGCAAATCATGGCTCTGTAGATAGTGTACAAAGCGCTGCTGACACATTCATTTCAAAGTCTGCACTATCTGGTTAGTTAGACACTAATAGACAGATTGGTCTGTAGTTGACTGGTTCCTTATTTTCCGGTTTGGCAATTAGAATTTTTACCTCATCCAATGACCTCCACCCATATTGTAGAAGGAGGTAAGAGATGCCTAGCTTAGGCATCTCTAGGATTTTGGCAGGTACATCATCTGGTCCTGCTGCGCAGTTGCCGTTAAGTTCACCGATGACGAATTTAATTCTGAATTTTGTGAACTCAAATTCCGTTAAGACGTTTTTAGTTGAACCAATTTCTGGGATTTCGGGATAGCAGATTAAGGCCCTAAAAACGATTTGATATAAGTGACTCATTCAGCAACAATGCACACTCCATCGCTCTATAGAGGTCCTATATTATGCATAAGATGAAAATAACTACTATTGTACTTTATTTTCTTGACGGCTTGCATTTGTTCTTGTTTTTCATCATAGGGTGATCGTGCAAGTTGGAGTTCTATTGCATCTAGCTTCTGTTTTTACTTAATTTTCCCCTGCCGATTATGGGCTTAAGATCAATTTTGCCCGTATCTTTAGCAGTGGCTTTGAGAAATTTTAATGTCTACTGTATTGTTTCTTTCTCTCTTTGCTGAACTATAGGGTACGTGATGCACTTTTTCAGCACTCCCATTAATGAACGCTCACGATTTAATTCTTCGTCTTACACGTTTGCAGGTCACGAAGGCTGGTAACATGGTGTTTCTTCCCGTGTAATTAGGAGGTCCATTTGAATCGCGTCTGGAAAGCTGAGTTGTTATTTTAATGCGTGTATGATCAGTCAATATATTATATCGCGGATGCGATATTCTTAATCGACTGTGCGTTATGTACAGAAGAAAGAGCCAGTTAATAAAGTAACTATGAGACTCATACGAAATTGGAAGATTGTAAGTTGATAGAAAAAGCTCTCTCTTTGAAAAGGATGATGTTAGCTATCGATACCGGTCTTGTCGACTTCGGTAGTATGATAACAATGTCGGTGGAAGCTTCCAGCAGGTCACGTGCCAGTCTGGAAATGTCGGCAACTGGTTTGATTTAGAGGCTGCTTATCTGCGACCAGTCTGGCCGCAGCTCAGAGTCATTGCTGTAAGGTCAATATAATTTGTGTTAGGAAAAGTTCACAGCTTTCTCGAATACAAGTAAATTATCAATTACATTGGACTGATCGATTTCTTCTGCTTTCTTCGTTGCTTTGTTGAAATATCTATATTATTAAATAGCATTACCCTATTACTATATGATACACATAGTATATGCATTCCGACGAATTTAGGAAACAGCCCTTCATTCACCCGTGTTTCATTAAAAATATTACCGATTTATTATTTACAAATTCTTACCGAAAATTCGATTTTGATACCGATCCGACCTAAGGCCATCAGTTTCCGCTCGGTATAGAGATGACTCTTTCATAGTTATGGGATCACAAGATGAATGCGTTCCAAAATAATTCCGTTTCATGATACGCCTACGAAAAATAAATTCATAATAAACTTGACTTCCTAGACCTCCACTTTAAAACCGCAAACGTCATCTCCGTTACGTCAGTTTATCAGTAACCCTCCGATGCTTGCGTTTACCTTAATTACTAAGTGACTGTCCCGATAGACACAAAACCAATATGTAGTCAAGGTCTTAATTTAAAATCTGATACAACTGGACACTCTCTCACAAGCAGACCTCAAGGCCAGCCACTACTGGACGATGGTTACCCAAATCACGTGCTTATTTCCATTACCGCTAAGTATCTAAATTCCAATAGTAAGATCGATAGGACTAGATATAACCATCAGCACTATGTTTATTTTCACTACCAGCAATCCCCTAACTGGAAAACAGAAGAACAAGAAATTTTTTAAACTTTAAATTTTTGAAAAACTACTCAGCTTGACACTGAAAGTAAAAAACTGCAGACAGTTATACATGTGCGGGGCGTTTCTTTTCCGTGCGGGCAAATTTCAACCACAGGTAGAAAAACTCAAAATAAATCGATTTTCATGAATGATAAAATATCCATAACTCGATACTTTCCGAGTAATGATGACTTGAAGAAGTTAAAAGCTTTAAGTAGGATACTACGTGCGCGCCAATGTTAGCGCTAAATTGGACCGTTCAGCAGGTTTTCCGACCACATTCCTGTCCATGCGTTCACACTGAATTGATGTTGAAGTTTATTTGACGAATGGCAAAAGGAGCATTAAGCTTGGGCCTAATGATGATTATTGTTAATTGTAAAAACACCATCGGCAGTAAAATACGCTTCATCTATGAACAGAATCATCTTGAAGAAGTTAGGATGCTTAGTTCGTTGCTATATGAGCCACTCTGAAAATTGTACACGAGGTTCAAAATTTGGTGGCAGCAATCCTTGCATTTTTTGTAACGACACGGATGTAAACTCTGATAACGTTGTGTCCGTCATACAGTAGTGCTATTACGTTAAATGCTCAGTTTCAAACTGCAGATATTTTTTCCTAACTGTAAAATGCTTGCAGTTTTTATTGTAAAAATAATGTAAACTGCTTAGGTGGGGTCAATAACGTGCTGAACGATTAAAATTAGTGCTAACATTGGGGCGCTCGTAGTCTCCTACTTGAAGCTTGAAATTTCCTTAAGTTTTCATAACTCGAAAATTACAGTGTTTTGGGCGTTTTATTATTCATGAAAGAACGATTTACTTGTGTTTTTCTACCTCTAGTTGAAATTAGTCAGCACAGAAAGTTGTATATGTACTAATAATAATAACTAGTGGACCCGTGCGTGAAAAAATTCACGCAACAATAGATACTTATCTAAATTTGCTTAATATAGGCCGGTGCAGAATCTTATCGTCTTTGACTTGCTTCTTCTTCAACACAAAAAATTTGTGAATACATTTCTTCATTGAATGTACTTTCGTTACTATAAAATACATAGAGTGGAAAACGTTACAACGGCCAACTCAAATTAGCGTAAGAGATACGTGCTTTCTACTGAGCAGTACACTTCAATTCGTCTTCAGCACACTCCTTCCCTTCCTTACATAACATGCAAAAATAAGAAAACTTTATTAGTAAGCACTGAAACATCACTGAATTTCATTTCCGCTGTGTATCCAGAATACACAGTGAGATAGCTTCAGCATAACAGAATTTTCGCGTCCAAGAAGTTGGAATAAATAATTACTGCGTCTGCTATACCCGCAAAATTTGGTTTCTCTACGCTTCGCTGATTTGCTACAAAATGTGTACATGGTAAACCCAAAGAAATTATAATTTCAATATAGGGTAAAGTAATGAATATCAGGCTCCACGGGAACGGCAAGAGAAGCTGTAAGAGCAAGAACTGCAGTCATTGTTACTAACGATTAGCAAAATTCTTAGCCCACAGTCGATGTTGCTTCTTATGAATTTATTGGTCTATAATTCGAAATATTTGACACTCAGGATTCATATTTATAAGGAGTAGCTGCACACAACTAGACAAGGTGCAAACGTCCAATGCAGCCACACCATGACAATCAGTCGGTGATGCATTTCCCAACCAGTCCCTGTGGTGGGCATTAACATCTCTCACAAAAACAAACGCTGACTTGTGATCCGTGCTCTGGATCGATGCTATCGCCCCTCAACCAACAGTCATAAAGAGAATCATCAGTTGCAGGGCTCCGGTACAAGGGGAATAAATAAAAATTATTCAGTCGGCCACACACCCTAACAACGATGATCTCATGACAGGCGCATTCGTGAACTGACTGCCGGTAAGCACAGCATTTCGACAGGATATAGACGGCCATTCCACGGAATCCAGGCTCCGATCCCCTCATCCTGCGAAAAATGGACTGAAAACCCGCCAAGGCAAACTCAGCGTCGTACCATCTGCCAGCCACCAATGTTTCGGCGCAGCACACCACATCCACACCACGGACACAAAGTCGAGCTCCGCGAGGTTCGCATGCAGTCCTCTGATATTACAATAGAGGAGACGACACCCCCGAGCCCGACCCGGTCCCGTGTTTCTTTCTTTCAACGTCCCCAAAGATAAGTAAAAGAAAGAAAAGAAAAAATAAAAGAACATAAATATACAGAAATGTACAGATAATTACAGAAATATACAAAAAAGTAAGAAAGAATCCCATAAACAGAAGATAAACTCAAGCATAATAAAAAAAAAAAGAATTTACAGTAACGATAACTACGAAAGCGGCCAGCTATCTACGCGCCCCTAACCCTGCCGTCACCAGTACAGGCTTTGATCGAAAAGATGAAGAAGACAAAGGATAGGAAAAGAGCATCAGGTGGTACTACCTGATGGAAGAGAGAGAGGAGCAGACTGTGGAAGACTGAGTACCCAGCTATGGCACCAGCCTGTTCATCTCCTCNGTCTCATCCGCCTTTAGAGTGGCATTTCCTCCAACTCAGGGGCTACCCGGAGCCCCAAACCCACAGCCGGCTCATACAAACAAAGAGGCGTCTGGTGGCCGGACAATGGGGGCGGCCTGATAACGCGAAGGCCACGCCAACAGGCGGATCAATCACAGATAATTTATGTATTTTTTCCATTCAATTGGGACGAGAAAGACTTTGGAACTGAATCAACAAAATTCATGGAAAGCTCAATAATTTGAAGAAATTTGGCACGACCTGTTTTGGAAATTGACATAGAAATTTATGAAATGCATTTGATATTAAGCGAAACAGACTATTAAAAACAATGTTTATGAACGTGACCTGAGCGATGCTGTAGTTGGGCAAAATCTTTTGGACATTGAGGAAGTAAGTTTACGAAATATTTTGAAGTTGACGTAGGCAATGTGGTTTTTGACATGAACGAAACATTTTGAAAATGAAGGAAACTGTTTGAAAAAAGAAGAACGAAACATTTTGGAAATGAACGAAACTATTTGAAAAAATGAACGAAACATTTTGAAAATGAACGAAACATTTTGAAAATGAACGAAACATTTTGAGAATGAACGAAACATTTTGAAAATGAACGAAACATTTTGAAAATGAACGAAACATTTTGAAAATGAACGAAACATTTTGAAAATGAACGAAACATTTTGAAAATGTACGAAACATTTTAAAAATGAACGAAACATTTTGATAATGAACGAAACGTATGGAAATGATCGAAATGTTTTGGAAATAAACGCAACATTTTGGAAACAAATGGAACATTTTGGATATGTCCGAAACATTTTGGAAAAAACGAAGCATTAGGAATTGAACGATTTGGAACTAACGAACCGTTTTGGAAATGAACGAAACGTTTCGGAAATGAACGGAACGTTCTTTAAATGAACGGAACGTTCTTTAAATGAACAAAACGTTTCGAAAAAGAACGAAACATTTCGAAAATGAACGAAATATTTCGGATATGAACGAAACATCTCGAAAACAACGAAACATCTGAAAACCAACGAAACATCTCGAAAACCAACGAAACTGAAAGCAAACGAAACATTTCGGAAATAAACGAAACAATTTGGAAATAAACGAAACATTTTGGAAATAAACGAAACATGTTTCAAATAAACGAAATGTTTTGGAAATAAACGAAACATTTTGAAAATAAACGAAACATTTTGGAAATAACGAAGCATTTTGGAAATGATCGAAATGTTTTGGAAATGAAGTAAAAATTTTTGATATGAACGAAACATTAGGAATTAACAACGATTTGGAATTAAGCGAACCATTTTGGAAATATGCGTAATATTTTGTAAAATAAACAAAACGTTTCGGATATGAAGGAAATGTTTACGGGATGAAACCGAGCCCTTCGGAACAGGCGTCACATGGGCAACACACCAGCACTCCGGAAAAGAGCCCAGCCGCAACATTCGACGGAATACGGAAGCAAGGGGCTGCGAGCACACCAGCCACCCTCCGAAGAAAGGAAGGTAACATACCCGATGGATCAGTGCCCCCATATGGGTCCAGATCAAGAAGAAGGCGGTGCACTTCAGAAGATCTGAAAGCAAAACCGGAGAACCTCGGGATCACATGCTAAAGGAATGCGCACCCGGTTTCGGCTCTGCTTCCCATCAAAGTAGCGCAACAAAAGTTCCGCCTTGGCAGCGGGGTCCGCAACAAGATCACCAGTACCAATTAAAGGAGGCACAGAAGAGCTCACACCAAGCACAGCGCTCTTCAAGGTGGACCACCAATTATAAGCGCTAACAGACGAGGCTAACAACTCCCTGGACCTCATATTGTGCTCCCTCTCAGCTTCCTCATAAGTAGGTGAGAGAGTCTACTGATCCTGGGCTTACTTTGGATCGGCTTCTCTCTGACATGGTGCACGCTTATGTCCCTTCCCGCTTCATAACGGTTACTCACAACACCCCAAGGAAGCGCAAGGATGGCACCAGAGACAGCATCCCAATTC
>LQNS02276930.1:3686620-3700467 GCA_001587735.2 Parhyale hawaiensis | reverse complement strand
TCGAATACTCGGTATCACAGCTACATCTCACTGTGATAACCTGCCGAAATTTTTGCAGAATTTAACGATTTGAATTTGGACCATCTTCGACCCTCCCACCTGATGAGCTTAGGACAGCGAAACGTACGTCGTGGGTAACCGAATTTCTTCTTTTTGCCTCTCTCGCATTCTTCAATACCTAATATAATGCCATCTCAAGACAATAAATAATTTATCATAATATTTTACCCAATATATTATAGAGTCAATCCGAAGTGTAAATAGAATAAAATTAAAAAAAATACGTGAGGACAACATGAAAATTTATTACAAATTCGGGAGTTAGTGCGGTTCACGTTGAAAATATGAGACCAATTCGTCAGATAATCTGAGTTCCGAATCGGACTACCTATTTCATTCACTGCGTTCTTATTATCATTACAGAGAATATAGTTGTTTTAGAACTTTAAGAAGCCAATCGCATCTTCGATTGGGCACCGAAGTTATGCACTTGTGGCTTGCCTTGGTAGTATTTATATATATATGTATATATATTTCATATCACGCTCTTGAAGAAACAGGCGAAAAATAGGCCGGGTTGCAGATTTTGCAACTAAGTTGCGTTTTCATGGAGATCGATGACCGGGTTGCTGAAGATGGCAAAAGTGAAATCCTTATCGCTTTATGCGCATGCATTTCTTGCTTGAAACCTTTTTTGAAACAATGAATATATTTTCAGCTTCTCTTAGCGCAGTTATAGAATCTGATTTTTATCACTTTCTCCATATATCAAAACATATGCTTGCTCTCAGTTCACGACGCATAAATTCAGGATCTGATCCACAAAGACAGTCGCAGGGCTGATTTTTCGAGCTGCAGTAGACACAATTCTTTCAGCTTTGCTATTTTCCTTTGACGTAAACTTTCGCTTCGAGAGAAAACTTAGATGCACTGAAGGGCTCATCCGACTGTATCTAAGATACGCGACGGAAAATTAATTTAATTCAGTAATACCTTGCTGCGTGCTAATGTAAAAGTTTCGCTGCACCTTGTCTAAGGTCAGGGACGATTGTGCTGTTATAGATAAATTGACAGAGAGCACTCATCTCTTATGACAATTTTAGTTGACGCTTGTATATATAGCCTATTCTCCGGAAAGATGTTAGTTACGGATGTATGTTAAATGAAATGGGTCTTAAAAAAAATATCGCTCTCATTTTTGACAGCGCAGGTACTCTTGGAGTAATATATTCTTCATCGGTCTGCAGGCGGGTAAAGACTGCGAAATATTTTCATCAGCAAATAATTTTCTCCAATTTGAATTCTTCTTTCAACAGAACAACTTTTCACTCGAGGAAAACTTCCGAGTAATATAACACCACCGAGCACCCTGAATACAGAGCTCAGTAGGTATTTATTAGGAGCAATATCATGCAACTACGAGCCAAAAAACATTGCTTTTCAGCCTATCACCGAAGGAAAGTTGGCATTGTTCAGTCCTAGCATGCATTGCTCAGCTATTTCCTATGTTCCATAATTTAATTTGGCAGTTGCAGTGCATACTACATAAGAAAATTATGATCAATGAAGACGGGTCTTCACGAAATCTTTGCTGTCGTTTTTGACAGCGCTGGCACTCTAGTGTTATATATAACTTATTACACAGTTATTATCTATCGATATACTTGTAAGACTCTGATAACCATGCATGTTTGCTTGCTTGCTTGTTTGGCGCCGTGCATAAACACAATTTTTGCTATAATGCATAGAGAATAAGCTGAAAGAAGCTTGGAGATTTCAGAATAATAATGGTTCATTTTATTAGTTCAATTCATCATTAATATGGAAAAGCTCTGTGACCACGGCATCCTGGATACGGCTTGAGTATACTATCATTTAAGAAAAATATTAGTCTCTCTCTATTTTGGTGCTTTAAAGAAAATTTGCCATTCCAAGTCGACGAATCGAGCAGAGGAATACAGAATACTTGGGGTAGGTTTTTAGTGACCCAACGGGCCACGGGTAGTTTAGTGACTACTTGATCCATTGCGGCAGTAAAGATTATCAAAACTGTCTCTTTATAGGCATAATTTGTAGCAAGTCAAATATACAAGTTTGGCGTTGAATTCAGAGATTGTCTTAGCCCTAAAGGTCAGTTATCTGCAGCACGAACCAGTGCATGTAGCTTTTCTGATTAGAACGTACGATCAAGGCGACTTTACCTTTGCCTTATCCTTATGTTACAACATTATAGCAGAGCTGGGTGCAGTTATTACTACAGTATTATTATTATTTATTTTTTTATGGGTTCTCATGTAGCTAGTCTTGTAATCCTTGTTTAAAAGCTTTGCGGTAGAGCTCATTCAGCCATCAACAGGCCGAAAGGTTTAAGAAATGTCTTTCGTCGTCTTGGCCGTTCGAATAAAAAAAATTAAGATCGTCAGCAGTTGCGGCCCTATATAGGGTCAGACCACACAAAAACAATAAATAGCCAGGTCTTATTGCCTCAAAGAATTCCTTAGTGCCGCAGGATTGCGGTCAGAAACACGAAAAAAAGGCCCAAAAAAAATGCACCCAACACTCAACAGCAGCATATTGCCAGAAGCTCCAGTACTAGGATACAGAGTAATTTTTGAAAACAAAAAAGAGCTTATTGAGAATATGCTTTGGACAGTGTGAAAATCGTAAAACTTGTGTTTTGAAATCAGCAAGTTCAGTAAGACAGTTCACTGTATAAATGATTCGTACTAAGTGCTCTACAGTAAATTAACTTTAGAAGAAAACATCCTCAAACTGGCGATTCTTGCAATTCGTTCCGCCATAGGCGTACTGGGCGGGAGGGCAGGGGGGCAACTGCCCTCCCTGGGCTCGGATGACTATATGAAATTCGGGCAAATTGCATGAGATATTCGGCAATTTCGGGGAAGAACAAAAAAATTTACATTCATGGAAAATGAGAAGGATGAGATTATAATTATAAATTGGAAATCTGTGATATTGATGGACATGTACTGAGGATTAGATGTGTAATACAATATCACTTTGGCAAAATTACCATGTTCCATTCCACTCTGACATTGACAGATTGCATATTGTCTTCCTGGCAGTGCGCATATGTTCCCATGTTGAATGTAGAAATAGTGCGTGTTAAATACAATGTCCTGTTGTGAGTTATGTAGGTAATCCTTCAAAACGACTCCGTTAGCTTTCGAAACTGATACGAGTTCTATCATGTCTGCCTTGGCATCTTATCACCATTAGTTGCGAATTCTAATAGTCTAAATTTGTTTTGCTTAGGTATTGGCAGGTATTAGACTTTTGGATGATATAAGCAGGTGAGAATTAGCACTATTGAGGCATCGGCATATTTCTGCCGATGGCGATTCTTTAGTCCAATTGTCCCAATTTATTATTAATGAAATCTAAGGTAAAGTTAATTTAACTGCGATAGAATAATTCTAACGAGCTAAAAGTGAAATGACATCCACTGTTTTTCATTAGGTCAGATTTTCATGCTAAGCCGATTGTAAAAATAATCCGTTCTCTCGACAAAAACGATAATTCACTGGCCAAAAACAAACTCCCGACATAGGTTATTGACGAGGGTCGTTCTAAAAGCAATGCTTCCTATTTTTTATTTTACCTGAAGGGACCCGAGAGGTTAGTAAATTGCATTGTTATGATCATTGAACTAATGCACTTATGACCTAAAAGTTTCATCGCTCAGTAGCAGATACCGACGATCAGGTACTGAATGAGAGCAATCCGTGTCATCGACGTGCGTTAGAAAAAAGATGAACCATTGAATTCCTCCTTGCCAAAAATTGAAACGACCAACATTCACCAGCGCCTGGTGCGTTCACGAGGTCGATTCAGTTGAAGTCAGCATAGTTAGGAGATGGGTTTGTCGATTCCAGATTAGCGACAAAAATGTGACTGAAAAAGTGAGCTCCGGATGCCCATGTATAGCCGCTACGCCGGAAAAGGACGCCTCGCTCAGCTCATCCGTATAGATCGACGGATAACAATAGATGAAATGTCTATAGAGTTGTATGGGCCTGGATTACTCGTGTAAGGCCAGAGAAAAGGAAACATTCCATATGCAGCATGACGACGCCAGGCCACAAACAAGTTTGAAGACGACTGAATATGTGACACCACCCCCCCCCCCCTATTGCCCCAACCTGACACCACGTGACTTCTTCGTGTTCGGACCTTTGAAGGACGCATTACGCGGGCAGCTTTTTTCTGACAACAAAGACGTAATCGCACCCGTGAAAAGTTTGACCCCTTGCAGGCGCTGATTTTTATGACCGAGCATCAAGGTTTTTCTTCTTCGCTGGCAAAAGTGCATTGAGAATGACGGTGTCTACATAGAAAACTAAATTTTCGAGCAGAAAAATGTCGCTTATTTTATTGGTGCAGCTTCTGTCATCGTAGCATTTCAACTTTTAAAGTTAAAAAATAGAGGCATTACTTTCGGAACAACTTTCGTATTTTAAACTGGTTTAAGTAATGACGATGCGCTGATTCAAAATGTCATATTGGTTGTCTTCAATTAGGTCAACTTTCTCTGCAATCGCCTCGTATTTTTATCTTTTCGTATACATGTGCGTGTAATAATCGGCTGAGCACAAAAATCTGGTCTGATACAAAGAAACGGGTCGCATGTTTGTATTCACTGCATCGAAGGTACCCTGTATAAGTTGAAAAACCTGAACCTTTAGATACAAACTCTCTCATTGACCAATGTTGTTCATTGTTCTGCTAATCCTTGTAGCATGTAGTAGTAGAAGTTTTTTCTAGCGCTTCAGGGGCACGCTGCCTATATCGCGCCGAACTATTCCTGTGTTTAACCACAGGTTCGTGCGCCAACTAGAGCACGTTTTAAATTGTCAATGATTTTTGTCTCGGCTTTTCTGCCGGAAGGTCTCAGAGTGGTCAGTGCGCTACTGACAGGAAAAAGGCGCAAGTTGAGCATCTCCAACCCCCGGGTGCGGCTGAACGCTTTCGCTCAGTTAGGTACATCGCACAGGGGAAGGAAATGAAATACAAGAAGGTAGAAGTCTAGCGGGAGTAGGTCAGCCACCTCGATCAGCAGCCACCTTCCCGAAACAGAAGGGGAAGTATCGAGAGCCTACCTAACTTTACAAAATTAACCTCATCTGCAGGAAGTACGGCAAGTTGCAACATCCCCTGCGGAACAGGCACTAGGGAACCTTGGGATTGTGAGGCCCAAATATATTGTGGCAGGAGTCCCTGTAGCATGTGATGTGCTACCTACAATACCACTGCTGAACAACATGAAACATGAATACCACCACTGAACGATCATCGCTTAGTAAATTTTATTTTCACGAAGCATCACTACGAACAGGCAATGAGTATGCGTCATTGCTTATACTGTACATGCGATCTAATGTCATAACACAAGTTCTGCTAAACTCTATTGAAGGCACGAAGCTTCACGGGGCTTTATTAATAATTTTGGACGATTCCTTGAAAATGTAATTGATAACTACAGAGCCTAAAAGCTGTAAAGCAAGTAAAATCGTATTTTACCTAACGATTATATATTAAAAACTGAAAAAGGGGGAATTGGCGTCGGTATCAGCAAGTAACGTTAAATAGGGCTAGGTAGGGTATTTGCAAAAAAATTGATTCGCTTACCCATAGTTTTGCTCGATTTCTCTTTGGTTTTGGCACAGTATTGGTCACATAGCGCCCTAATGATGTTTTTCACTCCGTTCCATAGCATATTAGTGTTTTTGGAGCTTGTAAAATTCGGGCAAATTGGGCGTTGCCCTCCCAGGCAAACCTCACCTCGTGCGCTTATGCGTTCCGCCCTGTCAAGTATAAACTTGATCTCAGCCCTTGCTCCATCATTTTTGCTTTCGATTTTGCTCTAGTAATGAACTTTTAACTGCTCAATTTTCCTTTTTTTTTAATATTACTTTCTGCCAAGACAGTATCCCTAAAAAATTTATTGATAATACTTTCCCTAAGGTGCTGATCCAATGCAAAACGTATAGTTCCAACTGTAGTACGTAAGATAATACACTAGCCGGTAAAATAATAGAATGACTTTCATTTTTTTTTAAATAAAGGTCAACCATGTAGAGTAGACTAATACATTCCTTATGGCCCCATCAAAAGATTCATTAACCTACTCTACATGGTTAAACTTTGCTTTCAAATAATGAAAATCGTTCTCATATTTTGCCCGCTACCGGAACCGGTGTAACAAGTTGTCCACCTTAGATTAAGGTATAATATGTGTGCCTATATTTTAGGTCGGGCATCTCGACCACTTTCGATTCAGCCGCGAAATTAAACCCTCGAGATGTAGTGGCGTGACTTTGACCCTTATTTTTCTGAGAAGAAGCCCGACTTGGGGTGGACTTCTGGCAACATTTCGGCGATTTCGCTCATGTGACATGTGAATGTAAAGCTTCCGTTGTCAACGTTTCTTCTTAAAAGTAAGGGCCTAGGAGATGCCACACTATTATTTTGGGCCATTGAAAAAGTCTACACATTTGACTCATACTATTCACATAGCTTTCTAGTCATAAACCACTAGAAAAAGTCATAAACTACTATACCATTTCCAGGTCTATTTCCATCTTAAAAAATTCAATTTTCAACTTACGAAATTCAATTTCCAACATATGAAATTTAAATTTCAACTTATGAAATTCAATTTTCAACTTATGAAATTCAATTTCCAACTTAAGATATTCAATTTTCAACTTATGAAATTAAATTTACAACTTATGAAATTAAAGTTTGAAAGTATAAAATTCAATTTCCAATTCATGAAATCCAATTTCCAATTCATGAAATTCAATTTCCAATTCATGAAATTTCATTATTTACTGATGAAATTTTGCTTCATATTTAATAAATCCACTTCAACACTTGACAAAGCCACCAAATAATGAAGGTAAATTTCCTCCAAACATAATTGAGAAGAGAAATAGGGATACAATAAACAAACCAGAGCACCCTGAAAGCTCATACCTCCGCCAAGCGAGGCAACGGTAGCAAAAAATTCAAATTGGCTCTGAAACCATGATTTTCTTTGTATCAACTCCAAAATCTAATTGTATGCGCTTTTTGAAAGTAATAACAGCTTTTGCAATTTTTTAGATGATCCGTTCATAATTTTTTGAGTTATGCCGCCAAAAAACGTTATAACAAACATGAGTCAAACATACAAACGAACATACCGATCTGCACCAAAAGTTGATCATTTATGTCTTTTAACATTACTAACAACCCCTATGAATTTCATAAAGATTCATTCATAGTTTTTTGAGTTATTGTGCTAACAAGCATAGAATTAAAAACAGTGACAAACGAACGAACAAACGGATCATTACCAAATTTGATCATTTACTCTTTGTTATGTACGTAACAACTCATGTTAATTTCATAAAAATTTATCCGTAACTTTTTGAGTTATGGTATTGAGAAAAATAAAGCAGACAAACAAACAAACAAACGGATGGACATGTCTTCACTAAAAGTTAATCATTTGTTCCTCCTAACATACCTTAGAATCCCTGTAAATTTCGTCCAAGTCAGTTCACCACTTTTTGAGTCATCTTGGTGACAGACAAACACGACGAAAAGATAACCTCCTTAGCGGAGGTAATAAGAGCTGCTAATAAGCGCGAGCGGGAAAATGTGGAAACGGCAAGTCAAAGAAGAGAGCAAACATATCGATTATTGCGTGAATTTTTTCAGGCCCGGGTCCACAAGTATTATTTATAATACATTTGTATTAATGTGTACGAATTATGGAAATGTGTACCTAAACTTAGTTTAAGGAAACATGGATTGAAATACTTTGAATTGTGTTCCAGGCGTTGAGCAAATATCGATTACATTTGAGAGATCCTGAACCTTAATCATACTCGGTGTTCAGAGCTTATTGATTTTTTCAATTACTCACCAATCCATACGGAAATGTTATGGCTAAACAGAATTTTCAGTAAGTTCAAGGTAATCGGATTGCCTTCAACACTTGCAAGATTCCTATCTTTAGCTACGGGTAAATCAAGCTACAAAATATTAATTTTACTTATTAATCTGACACACCTTCAGTGTGATTTGTAGAACAGTGGTTTTTAAACTTGCCCCCCAGGGGGAGGGGGCGTGAGCGGATTCCAGGAAAGGGGGGAAGTGAGCCTCCGCAGTAAAGCCTATTTTACATTAATTACCTCCGCCAAGGAGGTTATGTTTTTGCCATGCTTTTCTGTCTGCCTCTCAACAAGATAACTCAGAAAGTTATGAAAGGATCTTTACGAAACTTACAGGAATTATGAGGCATGTTTGCAGTAACAGATGATTACATTTTGATGGAAATTTGTTCATCTGCTTGTGTGTCTGTTTATT
Source organism: Parhyale hawaiensis (assembly GCA_001587735.2). NCBI lineage: Eukaryota > Metazoa > Arthropoda > Malacostraca > Amphipoda > Hyalidae > Parhyale > Parhyale hawaiensis. The sequence goes on along the minus strand of LQNS02276930.1, from coordinate 3,692,088 downwards.
TTATCTAGGCGCCATAAATCAAAAAATTTATAGATTTTCATTAAATTTACCTGAGTTGTTAGGTTTATTACGAAGAGTAAATGACCAAACTATTGTGATGATCTGTTTGTTCGTTTGTATGTCGCTGTGTTTAATTTTTTGGTTGTTAGCATAATAACTAAAAAGAAAATTCCGAATAGATCTTTATGTAATTGCTGTAGTTGTTTGTAAAGTTAAAAGACAGATTATTAAATTTTGGTACAGATTGGTTGGTCTGTTTGCGTGGTCATAATGTTTGTTAGGAGTATAAATCAAAAAGTTATAACGGATCTTCAAGAAAATTGCAAAACTGTTGATTCAGTGGCCGCTAAAACAAAGCTATTGCATAATTCATCGATAATTTTGCCTTCGCATTCCCCGCCAAATGAGAGGAGAGAGGAGGGTGGTATGACGTGTACTGTTCCACCCCCGCGCAACACACAAATCCGCACCACACAGTCAGCCTGTGATCTATCAGAGCTCGAGCAGAGTAACGTACACGCATGTGGCGCTGGTCAACGGGCCTCTATTTTACTACCTTCTCACTTATTTGGCACTATGCCAAGAACCACCACGGCATCACAATGGGTCGGAAGTAGCTTACCACCGAAGGAAAGACTCGAGTCCTCACTCTATAATCGAGTCGGGAGTGCCGGTGAACTGAGTTGCAGTCGAACTCAATATCAGCAGAGTGTCCCTTTTCAACTAAAAAAAATCAGATGGCGCAGTCCCAGCCGGGCCGTGCGTGATGCCGACGCAAGAGGGACATAACAGCAAGCTTCACTTCTTTCACCAACATCTTGTCAGTCCTTGCTGTTCTCTTTCTCTTGCTCCCCCATTCCGCTTTGGGTGGCGGTAGGGTCCCGGCAGGGAGTGCGGCAGCCGATTTTTAAGCTTGAAGGACACTCGGCTGATGTTCAGTTCGACAACTATGCCGTGATGGTTTGTGGCATGGTGCCAAAATAAGTAAGTAAGAGGTTAGGAACGTAGAGGCCCGTGCACCAGCGCAACGTACGTGTACGGTACTCTGCTCAAGCTGTGATTGATCGCAGACGGACTATGTAGTGGGGATTTGTGTGTTGCGCGGGAGGTGGAGCAACATACGTTTAACCACCCTTCTCTCTCCTCTCATATGGCGCGGAATGCGAAAATAAAATTATTTGGGAATTATGCGATAACTTTGTTTCGCGGCACAAGGGTAAACTTTGTTTATGGGCCACCGTACATTCAGAAGCACAAATGATTCATTTTGGTGTTGATACCCATAAAATCATGGTTTCGGAGCCAATTTGAATTTTTCGTTGCGGATACCTTGCTTGGCGGAGTTATGAGCTCTCAGAGTGCTCTAGTTTAAACTTATTTGGTACGTTTCGTGGTGTTTGGACAATATTTATTTAAAAACACTATAGGGTTCTCGAAGGGTGAACTATATCCCAAGGCGGCCGTATTATCGTTCATCGGGGATAGGCCGTATCATCAACAAGTAACATATCCCTAAGGGGAGCGTGGGAGTAAAAAGGTTAAGACCCACTCATCTAGAAATTGGGTCAGCAATCGCATCGCAGGAAAGATTTCTTAGAACAACATTCCATACTATCGGGACCTGTGAAAATTCCACGGATAGTTAATGTTTCCTCCCACTTTCGTTTGACATGAGGTAGTGCTCCTGTAATTTAGCATGCCTCTTCTAATCTAAGGTCCGCCTGACGAACTCCGTCTACCTTAACACACCTCGATCGTCTTAGCGAACTCAGCCTCTCTAGCTCACCGGTGAATCTTGCATACAACGGTACTTCTTGCATTGTTCTTCACTCAGAGCAACCTAACCCTCTTACCTCAAGATTTCGTTGTATTTCCTGAGATAAAGCACATTCGCTTGAAAGAATACCTTAGAGCCGAGGTGTCCAGCACAACCCGTTCTATTCTCCTGCAGCGTATCGTAACTACGTATCTGGCTGGCAATATTAAGAACGTCGAGGCGCCACAAGTAAAGCGAACACAATATGCTATGAAAGAAATGAAAAACGGTAAATAAGATACGAGTGAAATGGTTTTCATGTCTTTGCTCTGAAAGTGACTGAATTTTTTAAGAAGCGCTAAAGAAGATAGCTATGTTTGAACTTCGTTCTAGCAAAAATCAAAACTTCTTGCAAGTTGAAGCTGGCGCTGTTTAACAGTGAAAAGCGTAATATGCTGACACAGGGACGTACACACGAATAGATGGAGCCTCAAGCAGAAATAATTTATGTAGATAATTGTGAAAGGCCCAAGTACACTCTCACATCTGATTTCGTTACAAGGCTGACTTAAGTACGTCGCTGACATTTGATAAAAAAAATCCCCTAAAGAATTACCTTCTAATTTTTTTTGAAATTAGAAAAAGCGTTAATGCAATATTGTAAACGTTCAGGGCAATTTGTTTTTTAAATACCGTAAATAAACTTATAAAAACATGCGATGTAACATGTCCTTAACGATGGTGGTGGTCAGTTCTTCTCTTTTACGTGTCTGTAGAAGTAATTCGTAAGCGAAATTTCTGAAACGTAAATTTTTTATCATTTAACTTTGACATTATTTCAAGGTATGTGAATCAGTCCAGTCCGCAACATAGGGAAGCTAAATACCAACATGAGTTACTTTTTCCTGGTATATAACTAACGGTAGATGCAGCTGCGGGTCAGGCTGGAGGTGATCCAAATCTGATGAACAGATACGCCGGTTATTAGTGGGTCACATCGCTTCTTGGTAGAGGTAGGTAATCCGGTGACATTAATAAAAATAAATATCGCAATCGCAGAAAGCCCTACACACTGCGGTATTAGTATTCCTTGCCACAGGGGCCCACCTGAGCTTCTTTGTGAATGTTTTTCTGATCATCTGTAGCTGCGCTGTGTAGAGTTGGAGATGCTCTGCGCCTTACTTCCTGCCAGTAATAGCGCGCTAGCCACTTGAGTCCAATAGAACTCATTTGAGTTCACGTTAAACTCGAGACATACCGGCAGAAAAGCTGAGACATAAAGCGTTGAGAATTCGCCTCGATGCGACTGTACAGTGCTACGGTGGTTATTCTTCTTCTACTGCTAGTCAGAGGTGGGTTACCGGAGTAATGAAGCGATATAGCGGTAATACCTCTTCACCCTAAAGTCGTTACCGCTTTACCATCACCCAATTCCAGCTGAAATTACAGCTTTATCGATACCGGAACTTGGACAATTTTTAAAGCGGTACGGTAAAATGTTATTTTGGTATATGTTTTAGCTATTTCTGGTACGGTTTCATGGAGAGTTTGTACGATCGGCATAAAAAATTCTGTCGTGAGATTGTTGATTAAAACGGCCCACAATATTATCTATCATCCTAGGATAATAAAACGCTTCGTGTATTTATTTATATATTTCACCTCCGCATCTTAATGAAATTTATAGGTGAAAATATGCCAGGTTGCGTTTTATAGAGATCGATAACCAGGTTGCAGAAGATGACGAAAGTGGGATCCTTATCCCTTTAACTAAATACATTTCGTGCTTGAAACACTTCCTGAAATCGAAACAAATATATTTGCAGCTTCTTTAAGTGCTGACATGGAGTCTGATTTTATAACTTTCTCCATACATCAAAACATATTTTTGATCTCAGTTCACGATGTAGAAATTCAGTAGATGAACAACGAAGCCCACACGAAGCGATAATTTTTCACGGGGTAGTAAACAGAATTATTTCTTCTAGCTAGCTGTTTTTGTCTGACGGAGCATTTTTTTTTTTTTTATTCATAGGCCAAACTCTCAGCACTGCAATCAAGCTGATATTTGAGTTTAAAATTCAATAGATGATCAGAGAGCAACGGAACTCATGCCTCAGGTGAAAAACAAGTCGCATGAACGTCGCCTAAAAGAACTGGGTGAGATCTCTCTCGAGCAAAGACGACTCAAGAGGCAACTAATAGAAACATTCAAGTACTTGAATGGCTTCAAAGACGTACCTACAACGGGACTCTTTGAAAGAGACCTTAACGATCGTTTGCGAAACAACGGTCAAGAACTCAAGCATAAAGCTCGAAGAACAACAACCCTAAGTCAGCAGTTTTTTTCCCTATTTCATAGACAGCATTTGAAATAGACTTCCTTCCGACGTTTTTGGTGCGGAGTCGGTCAACTCGTTTAAAAATCGTCTTGACATACATTGGGAGAGATATCCTCCACAGCTAAGAACGCCTCCTCCACGAGTCGCAAGCACTTAACGGCCAAAACTTCCCAGGCCATATCTTTAGCTGACTTCTTCTCATTTCCGCTCCATCTATATTTTAAAGCTCCGCATATCAGCGGCAATCGATCATGCTTGTGTGCATTCATGATCATCTCTTTGGCTGAGATCCTTCTCAACCTTCGTTTTTCTTTCTTTTTTTCATCCATTTTTTCTCTTCTCGCTTCCCCAGTTCTCTACATCCTACTAACATAATGGCATTAGCTCACAGAAGGCCGGGGCGTAAGTTCCGGTCTTTTTGGGAATGGGCCTCTTGGTTCGTCTACTGCTGCTCATCAAATCTCATATAACAAAAAGCACACGAAGCGACGATTTTGCACGGGGCAGCTGAGACAATTGTTTCTTCTAGCTTGCTGTTTTTTCTTTGACGGAGCAGTTTTCGCTTCATTTGAAAAACATAGATGTGTCGAAGGCTTATCATCGGGTATCTAGGATACGAAGTGGGGAATTTAATTAAATTTGATGTTTTGCTGCTTGCTATTGAAAGCTCTTTTCCCGCATATCACCAAAGGTGGGAAGGGGAGGGGGGCGATTGTGCTGCTTAATGAATTGAAACAGAGAGGACTTATTTTTTACGGCGATTGGAGTCGGCTGTTGCATTACATCCTTCAGAAACATTATTAATAAAAGTGTGTTAAACGAAAAAGGTCTTCAGTAATTCCTCGCTGTCATATCTGACAACGAGGGTACTCTATATTATAATTCTGCTTGAAGTTCCGCCTGTACTTCTGTCCATGTGTCTGCATGTTACGCTTTTCAGTATTGGAGAGGGAGAAATCTAACCTACAAGCTCTGAGTTTTGCTCGATGGAAGTTCAGTGATAACTGTCTTCCTTTTGCTTCTTAAAAGAAAATCAACCAGTTTGGAAAGAAAGGTAACATGAAGTTCATTTCGTCCGTATCATATCTACCTTTTTTTCCTTTTATCACGTCAAAATCATATTCACTCTGGTGGTGGTGGAAAACATTAATTGGGCCAAAAACGCTTTGAGAGCCCAGAGCGGGTAGTAAGGTGATCTTCACTTTAAAGTTATTTTTTGAAATGAAGAGGCTTCGTCTAATGAAAAACAATGACCAGCTGAGAAAAGAGGGTTACGATACATCAAATCTATGGTCTATTATTTTCCTTTACTTATGTAATTAACTGTATGGGTAGTTCCAATTTGAGGTAATAAATGATAAACAGCCGGC
>LQNS02276930.1:3654577-3677177 GCA_001587735.2 Parhyale hawaiensis | reverse complement strand
TTTACTTATGTAATTAACTGTATGGGTAGTTCCAATTTGAGGTAATAAATGATAAACAGCCGGCGGGCCGCAGAAGAGTCTTTCTGCTATCCTGTAGTACAACGAGACGTCACTCGCGGCCTCATTTGTTTTCATAAGATTAGTGACACGGTGGTCACTCGTTGGCTGAAACTGACGTCAGTCTGGCGGTCGCTGATTGGCTGAAATTGCCAACAGGGTGTACGCTTATAGCTGACATAACTATCTGTAGTAAATGAACTTCGGTTACGATCTTATGACTGAAGAAACTGGCCGAGTCCGTTATTCTGAGTTGTCTAGCTATTGCAACAAAGCAGAGAAATTATGAGCTACTGATCAGTGTCCATTGGTCCTAGAATAGTGCAAGAAAAAGAAAAAATGGGATTTACCGATAAGAAATTGAAATTTTCAAGATTAAGCAGAGCTAAATTGCCTGCAAACTGTGGGAAACAGCGCTGAGACAAGGCGTGCACACAGGAGAACAAAGCACTTAGAAAAAGCGTGCAAATACACAGGAAAACAATACAAGAAGTACCGTCGTACCTATATGTCTCTATCAAGACGCAAGTGCGAACTCTTTGCTGGCAGAACAAATGAGAAATTATTCACAGGAGATATCGGACTACTAAGAGAGGTTAGATGAGGTGTGCGAGGTGTAAGGTAGACGGACTGCGTAATGGTAGACAAGGTTAAATCTCATGGGGAATGGGCCTCTTGGTTCGTCTACTGCCGCCTATCTAATCTAAACGGCGGACATTGCTGTAGTTTAGACTGGGTGAGTTAGGTTAGAAGCGCTGCCTCAGGTCAAACTGAGGTAAGCGACCTCAATTAACCGTGGAGTTTCCACGGCTCCCGCTGGTTAATCTTAATCCACATAGGCCATAGGGATCGACCAGGGCCCCGGCAAACCCTGGCCTCTTTTAGGCCCCCGACACCGGTTTATCAAAAATCACTTACCCCGGTGCCGATCCATGCCCCGGTTGCACTATCGTCTCTCACGACGATTTTGCGTTCACGTAAGCTTTCCTGCGCGCGCCACCACAAAAATAAACACTACCTAGGCAAATCTAACCTAGCCTAACCTTACCTAACCTTCTAACCTAACCTAACCCAACTTAACCCAATCTAACCTTTCTAACCTTACCTAATGTTACCCAATGTAACTTAACGTTACCTTACCTTATCTAACCTAACCTAACCCACCTTAATCAGCGATAGAGCGAGCAGCGCGGCGCACCAACTTGAACGCCGCTCACACGCACACGATCTGCGGACACAAACACGCACACAATCATCGTGAACGACGATAGCGCGCCCCGGTTGGTCTCTAAATTAGGTTTACCATAATTTTCTTTTGTATAACATTTACAAGCACTTCAACTAAACTACAACTACTTCTTATCGTGATTTATCTTAATAGTCTGGAATTTGCACTGAGCAATTGATTTTAAAATTTTACTCGTCTATTTACATGATGGACTGTTTGTGTAAAATAGTATTAGTAGTAGAGGTTTTACTAGTGCTTCAGTTGCACACTGCCTATATCGCGCCGAACTATTCCTGTGTGTATCCACAGGTTCATGCGCCGCTAGGGCGCGAAGTATGTCTCATTTTACATTATTAGGAAGTTTCAAGGAGGGGACTGTTATCAATTTTATATGAAGTATATGAATTAAGCAAACAAGGGGATAATGTCATATTTGGTAGTGGTATCTATCGTGATGGGTTCAACACATTTTATCATAGAGGTCACATCTAAAAAGGAAGGTCTTAAGGGCGTCTCTGTTGAATTGGCCACGAGGCCCCTCAGCCAGCATTCCCCGGAATATGGAGTCAGAATCTAGTCCATGAAGGTCCGGATAGCAGTCCCTCCGCTCGTTGAAGAAGGTAGGGCACTCGGCCATCAGATGTAGGATGGTGTGAGGTACGACGCAACCGTAGCAATGGGGCTGCGGGAGCACCATTCGCAAAGTCATAAGAGTAAGTCTCGCGTGCCAAATACACAGGCGGCACAGTACAACGTCCATTCGACGGTCGTCGCTATTTGATGAGTTTCTCTGTCGAATGGTTTCTTTGCTTTTTCGTAATTTGTTTCTCTGGGCCAGCCAGTGGGACTGCCATATAGTTCGCGAATGCTTCGCTTGATTAGCAGGTAATAGTCTCGGCAAGGGACTGCACGATTTGCAATAGGCAATTCCGTCAGGGCCACCTGCCTCGTAAAATATGAAATATATGTATATAAATTATTATAAATAAATAATGTCTTTAGAATAACACGTCCTGGGGTCGGCGCGCACTCTTTCACGTTGGATGTTAGATGTCGAACTAATCAGTTCGGTCGGTGATTCGTGCCAGGTCTGTTAAGGTTTGGAATTTATTGCCGGCATCAGCTTTCGGTCGAATTGGCCTGCAGGCGTTTAAGTCAGCAGTTAACGTTTTTTTTAGTTTCCCTTTAGCAGCATTTCGGGCTTCCCGGTGTTGCAAGATGCTTCATTTGGGTTGTATCACCTGTCCATGGTGGCCCGAGCGTTAAGTTTTAATAATAATGTGAAGCTTTTAAAACTTATATCAGGTAATTAAGACAACCGCAATGAGGAAAAATCGATCACACTAAAACTTAATCAAATTATTTATTGCGTATTACTTACAATAAGCACTAGACAACAAGCCTTAATATCAGTGAGCAACAGCAACATATCTTAATGTTGAGATCAACATTTAATTATTACTATCACTATTATATTACAGACAACGTTAATACCGTACACGATGTTAATTATAAACAACTATCAACAAGATCTATTTTACAATTATGTACTATTTTACTAATCAAATTAACACGAGAGAAATTTCAGTTCTGCTAAGTGAAGCAAATTTTCAAACAAGTGAAACTACTGAAGTTCTATTCAAAATATCGCATGGTTGATTTAAAACCGATGATACCTTAAAGAATCGAAATTTTATATTCCATAACGTTAGACTTAAATTGCACTGCACTTCAACCACCTTAAAAATGAGTTCTTCTGAATACCTGTCTAATTTTTTCTCGAACTTTAATTTGAATTAAACTTTGATTGTTGTAATTACACTACAGTTACTTCAAACGAAAAATTTAGTTATTTCAAATGAAAAATCAGTTGCACAAAAAGAAAAAAGTTAGTTGTTCTAGATGAAACTTTAGTTGTTTTCAATGAAGTTGTTTTAAATGAAACCTCAGTTGTTTCCAATGAAACTTTAATTGTTTTAAATCAAATTCAATTAGCATAATTTGAAAGTAACAATGAACTGCAGGACAGAGTTTGAAGAAGCTAAGCAAATACTGACTAAACATCACACTAATTGCGCCCTCTCCCCCCCATCTGCACAGTACATAGAATTCCGCATTCCCTCACCTCATAATGATCATCTTAACAAGGCAACTGGCAAAGATATATATTTGGAAGGATAGGGTTACATAAAACGTATACCCTCGTAGTTTCAGCACTATCAAAGTGATCACCAGTAGGACGTGATCGATACGAAACTAAGCTGTTGAAAGACCTCAAAACAAAAAATAATACGCAGTGGCCGAAATCTTTGGACAGGCTCCGGGAAGCGCCGTCAGAGTTTTAGGAAAACATAAAAAATGAACTGATATGATCGGTTACCAGTTGTGATGGTATCTGCAAATACCGTCAACTCAAGTAGGTATTCGTATATACAGTACATGCCATCAGCAGCAAAAGGGTTAATTGGTAAAACCAGCGGCTGGAGGTTCGTGCAGAGGAGCACATAGAATGGAAGAATACAAACATAAGAAAAAGCCTAAAGAATAATTTGCTCACCTACAGGAGCTGAATCCAGCATAGAAAAAAAGCTTTTCCACAGAATGGCACCCATAAAAGTGGCGAGGAGCCCCACCCTTACACAGGGCACGAGCTGCCACTGGACCGTCACCGGCACTCTCTTTAAAGATACCGTATGAGGGCTAAGCGTTAATTGCTTAAGGTACTTACAGATACCACTAGTAATGAAATAGAAAATGGCAGAGGCATCCATTAATACCATCAGTGGCTACAGAGAAGAAATGACGAGAGTATTTGTATATCTGTCAACAACGGAAGAGATTCACGGTGGCCCTCGAAGAAATAAAAACATGGAACTTCAACTAAGGATAAGATTAACTGGAAAATATTACAGCCGCGATATTATACGTTATTGAAGAACAGATCAAAATAAAAAAATTCACCTATTTACGTGCACCCTACAATCTTATGGATAGTATTAGCGGTGTTTTTCCTGCGAAAAAGTAAAGTTAACTTAGGGCGGTTATGCGTTAACCCTCTTCACACAAGGCTGTGCGATTTCGCTACAAGCATATATACTTTGTGCTATTGCACTCCTAAGGGGAGATCTGGCCTGTGTAGCGAGGCAGCGCAGCCTTGTGCAAATATGGAAAAAGAGACACGACAAAGGAAAGACAATACCAATGAGATGCACAGCCAGTAACTAATATGTACTGTACAATAGGCGCTGTTATCTCTCTCTCTGCACCATGCTGTGCTGCCTCGCTCCAAAGGCTGTTCCCCCGTAGGAGAACAATAGGACAGAGGACCCTTGTAGCAAAATAACACGGCCTGGTATGGATATGGTTAATAATCTTGAGCATCAATTAGCGATGAGATATTTTCATTTAGAAGTCACCTCTCACAGGAGGTGATAATGACCTTGGAAACAAATTCACGTCATACACGCAATCCAGGAATAAATAAAGAATTAATTTTACTGGCAAAACAAAAGAATAATTTCCGAAAATGAGAAATGTTCAAGTAACAAAACTTTCATTCTTGGAATTTTCTCGGTTAAAAACATTTGCAATAACGCAAACTACGATTTTATACTAACAACATCGGATGTTTAATAAAGTGGCTACCTACTTCATCAAAACAAGCAGAAAACTCGCAGTCAATTGAGTGTATTCAATTCCATTTCACAAACTTTTTCTTCTGTGGGACAAAAATTATTAAAGACGTAAACAAAAAACATTGGGAATTACAGCACATCCGACGGCACTTTAATCTAATCCTTACTGACAGGGCTGGGCGCGGCCCTGTGGCAGCAATTTCTTATTTCAATCAATCGCCGCCTTGCAGCCTTCCTGTTGGAGGGTTTGCGGCCACTGGACCTGACCCATCTGTTGCAGACCTTACGGTTAGCTGCCCTTCTCGTTATTGCAATAATGATACAGCATCATATTATAATTCTGCATGTTATGATTACTGTTGCAGTGATTACAATAATATATAATTTGGTTTTCTTCACGAGGCCGCAAGATCTCTTTACTGTTCCTCTTAGTCAACATGACGCCGTTGTTTCTTCGAAAAGGGGCGCAAATCATGGGCAAATTTTGTTGACCAGAAGACGGCCGGAAGAGCCCTGGCCGCACAGCTCCCAATAAAGGGCTGCAGTACGCGCAAAGCTACAAAGAGTAAATAACTGCTACAGAGCTGCTCCAGCACCTTTGAATGCTAGTAACCAGTAGCACATAAGAAACTACTCGTTAGCGTAAGCCTTGCCTACCAATGAAGTGATGCCTTAACAGTAAATACAGTACACAAAAAACAATAAAAACTAAACACGCAAGGCACATCTTTGAGAAGAACATTCACGGCTAATCACAACAGCATGTAAGGAAACAAAGCAAACAATAAGAAAGAACAACAAGAATGTGTAAGAGAAAGGAAGTAGTGTCGACTTCGGGAAGAAAATGTCTCGAAAACTACAATAAGGTATCGAGTCCCGGTAGAGGCGCGATTTTCTATTGCATAGGCAGAACGATCCTATAACCAACCAAAATGCACGGCCCACATTAGGGGGACATATAGAAGGAGACTCCTAACGGAAAGCCAGAGCCAGCAGTGTTGCACAACATCACGCGACAACACTAGGACATGCAGAGAGCAGCACTCATACCCGAACAGACACTGCCCTCGGGGTGCCGAACGCGAAGAGACACCCCGGTGTCGGCTCTACAGCACCGCTTTTAGTGCTATTGTAGAGAAACCTAGAAAAAAGCCCAGATCTCAGAGTAGAAACTTATGGTAAATTTGCGAAACGGCAAGCCGGTACAAAACCTTGTTTTTCACAGACGAGCAAACAGTTAACTTACGATAACATTATTCTTATAAATTTCCCCGCTATTTCCGAAACGAAGACGAGAAGAGCGTTCAGCATAATGTTTATCTTGTTTGGGTCGCCAGCATAAGAGATTTATCAATGATAATGGTAGAAAGGTGAGGAAAGTCTTGGAGTTTAGTGTCGGTAGTAGGAAAGATGTGCAAGTAGTACCAGCAGGTCTAAGACAACACTGACAAAAAACAGCTCACGCATGACAACAGTGTTGCTGCGTCGCATGCTTCAGATGACAAAAGAATGAGGGGCAAAAGTTATACGTATTCCAGATCGGAAAAAAGGTACAAAAACTCTAAAGAACGACGGTTACTTTGTAGTCATATGAAGAAGTTACAAAATGAGCAAACTGTTATATATTTAACGTGCTAATTTCTTCCTCATTTTGACTGAAGGGGCTCGCTTCTTTCTGTATATACCAAAACACATTGTCCCAAGATACGAACAATACCGGGGCTACATTATCCAGTCGCACGCTCAACTTATGGGCAGACGTTCAGCTCACACGCTGTTTAACTTGAGTACTTTCCAGAGGTATCTTGGTCACGGACTTTCACCGAGTAATCGAGTCTACGAGCGAGATGAACGTGCGCTCATAAGCTGATCGTGCACGTGCGTTAGTGGGCCCCGGCATAACTCCTGTCTGCCGAGCTGTCGGTGGTACGCAGCCTGCCGGCTCGCGGGATGCTGCACTGTTCTTCTTCACAAAAAACTCAACTGCTAACATCACTAGTAACGTTAGCAGCCGTCGTCTAACTCATGACAGAATTACCAATATCCCAGTATGGAAGGTGGGAGCAACATACCCACTCCAGCAGCCACGACCCACCTCTGTGAGTCCGTGCCTATAAAAAGAACTGAGCCAGCAGTTAGAATGAAAACAAACAGATCCTTGGCGACAGTGCAATGCCATCAGGAGACGAGAGGTCAACATTTATAACAAGTGTCACTAATGGGACTGTAACTGACAGAGCAGAATTGGACATAATTTGTGTTAATTATAGAAGAGCCATTTGCTGGCAAAATTGTAAATGAAGTAATTAATGCCAGAACAAGTACGAAAGCCCTTAAAATGGTAGAAAATCATCTTCAAGCAGGCAAAAAGTCGTCCTTATGAATACTGCGAGGTACAAGAGCGTAACTTTACGATCAAAATTTGACCCGAGGTCAATACAGCCGAAGAAATTGGTGGTTATAGTCATTTTTATTTAGTATCAGTAACACTAGGATAGCTGCAACGGTACTGCAGGAAAATGAAATTGAGATTATGATGTAGAGAGTCATCACGGATACGCTCACTCATTCGGTATGAATTATGATAGCACCCACGTACGATTGTAAATCAGTGCCTAGATATAGCACCATATATGGAACTTTCTTCATCATTGCTTATGACCATCACAGTAGTTAACAAGTTGTTTACATAGACTACAGAGTACTGAGGATTACCAATAACATGCCAGTTAAACTGATAATAATCGAATTTATTCATCCACCTTACTGTGCCGCCCCCTGACGATACTCAATTTAATCGAGAGTATCACCGATGCTCATGTTATGCCTGTCCAAACAATGGCCTAATGTAGTTTGCTACATCACTATTCCAGGCTCTGCACAACGCAGCGATATACTGGCTTTAACATTGCATTTTTCGATAACATATTCTTAGCTTACCTCATCATAGCAGCTTAATTTAAAAATACCTAAATAATGGCATAGTTTCATACACCAGTATTGTCTTGGAGAATTTTCTTAAACACCTTTACGAGGCTGCCGTCTTTGCTGACGGTTTTCTTGGGAGCAATACCCAAATTAAGCTTGCCGCGACCAGTTATATTTCTGGTTTTTATTAATGATGAGGCCGAAGTAGCTCCAGAAGAAGAGCTAGCGCCGACACCCACCTTACAAGGGGCAACGCGAACCGTAGTGGCCGCGGCAGTTGGGCAAATCGCAGTCGTTGATATTTTCGTTAAGTTAATTCTAGCGGATTTGTCGATCCGAACGGCACTAGGCAAAAGCTTGGCGGTTTTTTGGGGGTTGGATTTGGTCGAGACGCTCCTGACAGCGATGGCGCCTTTGGTGGCCGCGGTCGGGGTGGCTGATTTGGTTTTGCTGGCAGTTGTGTGGTAGGTGGCAGCAGTCTTGTTGCCAGTCCGTCTGACAGAAGTGCTGCCATATATGGGACTAGACCCTGATCTGTCAACAGGGTGGGAGATTTTGACGGCCCGGGTCGCCAGGGTGAGTTGGTTGACAGGGCGCAGCTGCCGGGATGTGGAGGGCGGCACCGGAGATACTGACGGCGGGGAGAGGAACTTGGCCGGAGGTCGTCGGTTGGCGCTGCCTCTCTGCAATGTTGCAACGCATCACATGAGAATTCATAGAGCAATTATTGTTGGGCTAGACGCAATTCCCTCACGCCTTTCTCTGGGATGTAGAATTTCCCATTCAGTAATGCAAAAAGAGTATGGCTTAGAATGCCAAGCTATGCGAAAGTTCAGAAATTGCAAACTACTTAGGCCTACAATTCTGTCGTGATTAGAATTTCAACAGATAATGGGCAAAACTATTGCTGCATTCAAAACTCGAACATGGAGATTCTATAGTGGACGGTGCACTGTCAAGAGTGTGGGGAAAATCGCAAGCGTGGCATGAAAACGGGGCGGCGTTTGCGGCGAGGGATAGCGACGGGATGGGTAGTATATCTAGAAGTAGAGAGCACTCTGAAAGCGCATACCTCCACCAAGTAAAACGACTGTAACGAAAATTTCAAAATGGTTCCTAAACCATGATTTTCTTTGTATCAACACCAAAATCCAATCTGTTTGTGCCTCTTGATAGCATTAACAGCTTCTGTAATTTGCTTCAAGATCCATTCATAACTTTCTCAGTTATAAGGCAAACAAATGCTATGACAAACATAAATCGAATATACAAACGGACCAACTGATCAACACCAAAGTCAGTCATTTATGTCTTCTTAGCATTACTAACAAGTCTTGTAAATCTCATAGAGATCCATCCATAACTTTTTCGTTATTGTGCTAAAAAGCATAGGAAAAAACAGCGACAAACAGAGGGTAAAAGAACCAGATCCTCAGAAAAAATTAGTCATTTACTCCACGTAATGTACCGAATTACTCATGAAATTTTATGAAAATCCGTCCATTACTTTTTGAGTTTCGATATCAAGAAAAAAATAGGCAGACAAGCGTAAATAATAATGTTGAATCTATACAATGAGGTGTTCCTACACTTGAGCACGTCATAAAAGAAAGGAAAGAACAGCAAAAATAGCGTTAGTGGGAATATAAAAAAATAGGGAAAGAAATTGTAGACATTCCAAAGTCCCACCTAAGGCTATGGTGGCCTATGGGATTTCCTGGAGGCGCTGCTGCCCATAATATAGGATGGGCGAACCTAACTAACCTAACCCTATAGTCCAAGGCCTATCCTTAGCCTCGAGGGGAACTTCACTTCAAACGTAACCTCTCAACCTAGAAAGCCAGGAACTTTCTAGCAATTTTTTTCGCTTTTCATGTGATAGTACACTTATACCCGCAATGACAGGATCATAGGCCGCAACAGTACTTGACTCTTAGGTCCAAAGTAGCCTCTGACGCTGGCGGCAAAAATGGGATTTTCTCAAGAGTTGTTATGAACATCTCCAGACACGGTCATGCAGGCAAGCGCCCAAGTGCGTCCCCGCCGTATCCAAGATACCTTCTCCGCAAGAAAACTGTTGGGAACCTTGGAATGAAAATCCTATTTTTCCGTTGCCGACTTTCGGCCACCAACGTCAGACCTAAGGGTCAAGTACTGTTTCCGTCTATGGCACGATGATACAATGCTGAGCTTGCACTCGCAGGAACCCGAGATCGCCTCTCCAATAAACATTAGGAATTCGGCTGGCGCCCATACGCTGTTGCGGGGGCAGCTCATAGCCCACATTAAAAATGGCGACGCTCAAAAAGTCACTTGAGCCTTCTACCTCTGAGACTTTGTTCTCGACTACAGTAGTGCCGTCCTGTGGGGCCCAGCGAGCATTTATCGCCAGCACAAACCAGTACACGCGGACTTCCCAACTGAGGTGTCCAGCCAACTTGACTCTACCCATAAACCACTAACTCTTCAGCACCTCCTTGTACAAGTAACAGCACTACCCTCATCACCACGAAATTTTCAGCATCCCCCTCCTACCCCCCTCGCAAAATGCGGAGTTTTACCCTCGCGCCCCGCAACTTGTCAGAACCTCTCCACATGGCAGACCCAAGCGGGCTCAGCCAGCAGGGGCTACATACTCACGGTCTTCATAGCACTGGTGCCGGGAGCTGCGGCGGTGGTGCTGGTAGTAGTGGAGGCCTGAGGGACCACAGCCGCACAACTGGGGGCCGAGGGTTCCATGGCGCGAGTCGCTTTATTATCCGCTGCCTTCTTCTCGGTCCGGCGGACGGGTGGCTTCCGGTTCCGGGAATCAGTTTTGCGATGGGAAAATTTGCCATCTCGCGTGCGGCGCTCTGGGGAAAAATCATTTTATGTCGACAATACAGAGACTGTCCGGGGTCCTTCGCGTGAAATATTTTCATAAATATAGGCAGTTCCTCTAAAAAAATGTTTAGACATTTAAGAATTATTTCAATGGTATGGAAAGAACAGTACAATAACGGACACAAACACGATGCCATGAATCTTTAGTTGAATATCCACGGGCTTTGCAGTGAAGTTCTGGATATCGTGAATGATCCTGCTATCAAGGTTCTTTGGATTTTAACCGATCGCACAATCAAAAAAATTCCGTGGAATACCTAAGGGTATTGCTAGCTACGTTCATGCGTAACTTCCTCGTATGAATCTTGCTAAAAGAGTTCTGTAACATTTGCCCAGGTCCTCCTACAGACGTTGCGTGGAATTTCCACATGACCTGCTTGTGAAGTTCCAGGCAATATCCTTGTGTCTGGGCAGTAACATCACAAAGCGGCACACTCACCATTGGCCAGTCGCAGGGTCCTGAGCAGTAAAGTGTCATGAGCGATGCTTGCCCTAATGCCCAGCTGGTGGCACTTGCCACAGAGCCACTCGTCCCCCAGCCACCGGGCAGCCAGAGGAGGCACGCCTGGACTGCACTCCGAATGGTACCACTCGCCGCAGCCTCCACACTGACGGGTCGGCGCCTCTTCCGCGTTATCTGCAACCAATGATTAATATGAGCTAGGTACAAATACTGGACTATCAGGATAATTGCGAGCGGCTGTGAATGATGGAAACACTGCGCCAGTTTCATAAACGCTCCGCACTTTCCGAAACTTGAAGCATTTACGCGGCACATTATGAAACTGTAGTAATACTAACATACGAGTCATCACGACTGTACAGCTGTTAGTATGAGGCGTTCAGATACCGTATGTTGCTGTTGAAATCACTGAGAACTATACTAGTAACATGAGTTACATTTACCTAGCTCTCTTTGACAAGAAACTATTATTGCTTCGCAGAATTTAATTTTCTATTGGCCCCACTTTAAAAGAATCACTCCTGTGTCTGAGAAATTGGATTTTCTTCTGGAGGCATCAGTTCAACAATATGTATATATGCATCGCCACATTGTCACTAACCATTCTTGCCACAAGTGGCGCAGGTGTTGGGCATTAGGAGACGCTGTGGCAAATCCGCCACCGGGGAGGTGGACCGAGACCCTTCACCGCCACTGGCTCCCCCAGAGGGGGGACTGCAGCCGCGGGACGCTGGGGTGCGGTCCCCACGGTCACCGCCCCCACCGCCGTCAGCGGCCAGGTAAGTTTTCTTTTTGCGCTTCTGCACGGAAAGCAAAAAACAAAGCATAATTCCCCACCTTAAATCTGCAGTAGTTGGCCCTATATAATGTGAATTGATGCATGTTAAACGATTCTGGCTCGTATTTCCATTATCTGAAACGATATTACTTTTAAACATGCCAGTCTGAGTTATTATGCTACGAGGGCTCTTTGGCCAATTGTATTTTTACAAGAAAAACCTTCCTATTGGGGGCAGCACAGCATGGTATTAATAGGGTAACGCACGGCGCACACGTGAGGCTGACACGGTTCTACCGTATGAACAAAAAATCATGTTACGATTTCAAATCAGAAAAAAAATAATACTAGTTGGGCCGTTCAGCTGCGTTGTCCCATACTCAGAAACGCTGTTTTGTGCTCCGTACATGTAATATCTTGGCTGTAAAGCAAACTGACACACAAAATTTCAAACAAACCTAGGGCAACTAACACGTTGATCGAGATGTGTGTTACACAGGATGCGTGCCATATATGGCAGGTACTGTAATAGGCATACTATTACCTTCTCTTGCACTCGCAGTCGCCGCGGTAGTTTGCCTCAGACCTTCCCCAGATTTGCTAGCGTGAGACAAACACGTGGTTTGGATCGACGGGTCAGCGCTCCGAATTAATACATAACATTGTGTGCAGTTTTCACCCCTCAAAGTATCAGTATTGTGGTATTATTAATAGACAATCCTTTCTATAATAATTGTGTGCAGCGACTTTGCTCCATAAAATAACCACCACGAGCACTTCGATGAAAAACACGCAAAACGATAGAATTTCGACTGAAATATTAATTTCTATACTACAGCATGGTGCTAACCGACGCATACACTGCACATTTCACACAGTAGCTAAAGGGCGGTGAACGATCTGTAGAGACTTTTTTGACATTTTGCAACAATCCTTTCTCCGATCGAATAAACAGATTTTTTGTACAGTGATACCCTAAAATTACGAACTATTTCCCTTAGAAACATATGAATCCACCATATAATAACGGACAAGTTTTCTCAATAAGTTCATCATACAGTAGTAAATTTTAAGGAGCTATAGAGACATTTTTACTGCAATCATTATTTGGGTAAAATTTACGGATTTTTGTATACTGATGCCGTAAACTAACGGACCATTTTCCTCATAAATAAACATATCCACACTAAAAAGACGGAAAAGTTCTTCGCTTCAACAGTAAATTTTAAAAGCCTGTTTTCGCATGTTTGACATCATTTTCTCTTCAAATTTTGAAACAATTTTTTCAAGATGTAAATAAAGTGACCTTCAGACAAAAGCCAAAACATCGGCGTGGTATCGCATCCTTTCCACCAAGACTCATCCGCTGCAAGTAGTTTACCAAGTACCGTATGATAGCCATTTGAAAATATTTGCTGATAATTCGTTTTTGCAGACACACGTTATGCTGCTGATATACGAAGAAGGTGCGCTTCATCTGCTTGGGCCATACTATGTAATGGCACTTACGGGCGGAGAGTCAGCTGGCACGTCATGCAAATCAGGTACTTTCCATAGGTAGTTATGCTACAGACTCTCCCTACATAGGTACGGGGACGACGTGCGAGCTGAACATTTGCTCGGCAGTGCGTGAATCAACGAGGACTAAAAGAAGCAGGGAGCACGACCGCATTTCGCTGAAGTGGCAGGGAAGTTTCGTCTATTGACGGCTGCTCCCTTCCCACCAACCACAGGCTCCCAGCCATCCTTTCCACCGATCACAGGCTGACAGCCATCCCTTCCCACCAACCACAGGCTCCCACCCATCCTTTCCACCGATCACAGGCTGACAGCCATCCCTTCCCACCAACCACAGGCTCCCACCCATCCTTTCCACCGATCACAGGCTGACAGCCATCCCTTCCCACTAATCACTGGCTCCCAGCCATCCCTTCCCACCAATCACAGGCTCCCAGCCGTTTGTGCAGCCAATCACGAAGTCAGCTTCGGGAAGAATGCCAGCTTCCGAATTCCTTAGCTGTTGCTAGTTCCTTCTATTAGTAGTAGTAATAGTAGATGAAGTAGGAATTTTACTAGCGCTTCAGTGGCACACTGCCTATATCGCACCCAACTATTCCTGTGTTTAACGACAGGCTCATGCGCCGCTAGTGCGCGGTATTTGTCTTATTTAGTATTATAAAATAGTTGTAAAGAGAACTTTATTACCGGTATTTAATTTTACATATAGTATATGTAATTCACAGAGAGAAAATTAGAGCCGTAGTTGACGATAGCATTTATCGTAATGGATTCATCACAGATCACAGTTTGTGATAGAGGTCACATCTGATAAGAATATTTTTCAGGACATTTCTATTGAATTGGCCGCGAAATACCTCAGAAAGCATTCCTCGGAAGATGGAGTCAGCATTCCGACCATGCAGGTCCGGAAAGCAGTCCCTTCGCTCGCTGGAGAAGGTGGGACACTCGGCCATGAAATGAAAGACAGTGAGGGGTACGACGCAGTCGTCACAATAATGTTGCGGACGCCTCATCCGCAGACAGTCGTGAATAAATCTCGTATGCCCAATACGTAGGCGGCACAGTGCGACGTCCATTCAGGGGTCGTCGCTATTTGACGAGTGCCACTGTCGGACGGTTTCCTTAATTGTTCGTTATTTATTATTTCTCTGCGCCAGCCACTGGGATTGCCATAGCTCACGCAGATTTCGTTTGATTAGTGGGTAATAGTCTCGGCAGGGGACTACACGGTCAATGGCTCGCTTCAGTCGTCGATGTAGAACTTCCAGATGTAGTGAGGAGGAGTATAGCATCAGGTCATCTACGTTTAGTGACCCGTGCACGAATTGGGGAAGGTTTGCTACGAAATCGTTCATTGCTAGTAGGAAGAGGGTACAGCTAATGGCGCTCCCCTGCGGAACCACTTCATCCTGCGTCATTTCAGGGGAGAAGGCCTGCCCCACTCTGACCCTGAAACGTCGCGCACGCTCAAGAATTTCTGCAAGTAAGAGGCCATGTTACCTCTTATGCCCATTCTGTGCAGTTGCAGGAGTATTCCGTGTCGCCAGGCTGTGTCCTTCTATTTAGCCTCACTGTAGTGACGGCACCGCGTGGCCTCGGTGGCAGGTTTAAAGAACGTAACTTGTCTTAGATACTTGCGAACATAAATAATTAACCCTAACACCCGCTGCATAGGGCCCCCGAGAAAGAACCTTTGTAGCAAAACAACACAGTCATGTAAGCACAAGGTTAAAAGTTGTCCGTAAATGGTTCATGTTACTGACGGCATCTCTCCTGTCGGTGGCGCTGAGGGAGAAGAAAAGCCTTTGCCTGTTGGCCTCCCGTCGCAGGGCGCGCTTCTCCTGCACTTCCTGAAGGTGGCGCTGAGGGAGCAGACCTGAGGACAACACAAGAGAGTTAGAGAACAAAATTAGCATGGTCAGTTGCTGTAATAAAGTAACATTATGAAGTTCAAGCCTACCTGCTATGCTGATACATCAACAGAACGATCGTTACAGGTCGAGAACCGCATGAACGAACTTAGGCTCGAATGAACAAATAAAAAATGGGTACAGCTACTCCAAGTAGGAGAGGAAGAACAGAAAAAGACTAACAGAAGGAACAGTAAAAAACGACAAGGAAAAACTATTTTCCCGAAGCTTGGACACCTGCGGCAGGACCCGCCAGGGAGTAGCTGTGGAGCACAGCAGACAGTAAAGTGACGCAGCAAATGATTAAAGACACAACGAGAGCGATTTTCAGATCCTACAATTTTTCTGCAGTTTATCGTTATAAAAGGTGTCCGAGAATGCTCAGGATAAATTTTAACCTCGGGAGTAGGTTCCTTAGAATGAAATAAGCATATTTCACTCTATAGAGGCGTGTCCGAAGGAGTTTCGTATAAAAGTTACAAAATCTTTAATTGTACGAAGTTCGATTTATGGCACTGGTGGACTACTTCACTTTACTACAAATGAAAAGTTGCACTTCGGGCGCTTCTTCACACTGAGCAATCGGTCTGCAGCATTTCTACATACAGACGACAGTGGACCAACTATTCAATAGTGCACTCACAGATCTGCAAAGTGTAATTCTATTAGAGCAGCCAGAATATAGGTAGCTTCAGAGAAAGATATCCTACCACGGTCTCCTGATATGGCGCCTCACGATTTCTACCTTTGGTGATAAAAAAGTTTCGTCTACGAAGCACCAATTCTGTCCGAAAAACGGTTATCATTAGGATTATGCATTGAAGGCTGTGCGAGAATCAGTAAATCTCCCGTTATCTTCGCACGGGTTCGGCACCCACTCCGCCAACACCTACACGCTTGCATCGAAGCCAGCGGGCGTCATTTTGAACTACTGTAACTATGTAACCTAATTTAACCCTTGTATTCATTAACGTACATATATTCCTAGTTTGTATATTCATTGACCCGCCAGCGCATTAAATCACACTTCTTAAATAATAACTCTGCGAAACTCTTAAATGAAACACTTTGGACAAACCTCTACAGAGCGACATATGCTTAGTTCTTTGGGAGGAACCGTAAAACTCGTTCAAAGAATTCGGGATGCCCTACATAACAAATGACACATAAATTTGAACAAATAAACTGACCTGGCTTATTAAGCTTGTCTGAACTCAAGTTATAGCCTACCTGTAGCTCAAAGTTTAAATGAGGAGCAAACTGTTTTTCGTCCACTTCTGGTGCATTCGATTCCAGTGAGTGACAAAGTGAGGTACTAAGCGGTGACCAACTGTGGCGAGCCTAGTGCCCTAATCAAAGATTTGCTTTGACACTCATGAACGTTCCTATGTCACGGTTATCAGTTGTGATGAAGCTACAGTTAAACAGAAGAACAGAAATCACGAGTTGGAAAATCTCACCCAAGTTATGCAGGAACTCGTCCTCAGTAACCATAAGCTCACCAAAATTATGCAGGAACTCGTCCTCAGTAACTAAGTCCCACGGCTGTTCAGTGACTGGTTCCGTCCCATCGACCGGCTGGCCGTACGGACACTCAGCCACGTCTGTTTGTCTCACATCCACGTAGTCATCCACGACGGATGTGTCGGTGTCTCTATCTTCGCCGTCCAACGTCGTGTCGTCATCCTCAAGCTCAGCCTCCCAGAGGTACAGGTTGTCAGGCTCCAGGAAGGGCGGAGGAGAGGGACGCCGTCGCTTGGTGGTCCGGCTGGGGCGGTCGTCCCCAGCGGGGGGTGACGTGGCGTGGAGAGACTCCCGGGACACGTCGGAGAACAGCCGCGGGGAGGGCGGGTCGGTGTCGGGGCTGCAATCACTTGCTCTAAAAAATTAAGATAGGGTGAGGGAAGTCTCTCTCTATATATGGGTGAAAGAAGACCATAGGTGTATTACCAGAGCATGCAAGCAAACTCTAAAGACAAGTGAAGAAAGCGAAAATGTCAACATGTTCCAGCTGCTCATATGTTGCAATACATGCAACGAGAAAAAAATGACTCACAAGCAGACCCATAATATGAATCTCTGAAATGCAAGGAAATGAAGAAAACTTACCACGCGAGACTGCAAGTGAAATTTAGAGGCAACGAAACGGAGAAAAATGTGAAAATGCTCTTTAGGTGCTCGTAGCACTCTGGAACACAGGCGGGACAGACAGTAGGCGACTCGAACTGAGCTCAGAGCCACAGTAAATGAAGCCAAGATGCAAATTGTCATAGGTAGACATAAAAGAAAGATCGGTGTAGGAAACGTTGTTCAATATCAATGCCGCATTCACTCGCTCAATTCCACACTCTCGAACTCCACAGCTATTTTACCCTAGAAAATTTCAACCCTAAGCAACATTGCTATGCAGACGGTCGGTGCGTGCGCATTGAAATGTCATAGCGAGAATAGCATACCAGGCTACCTGCAACTTTTTCATGTAGCTCGTGTGCATCTGCCTTCACGTACCTGTGGTCTGAAGAGCCAGAAGAAGAGGAAGGTGAGCAGGCCTGCGGAGAAGACGGAAGGGAAGAGTCGTGCCTCTCTCTATGTAGCTGCTCATCATATATTCTCTTCAGTTTCACTTGCTGTACCAGCTGCTTCTGTAGGTGTACAGCATGTTGAGTATTTACATGAATAAATACATAAATACGCCGCACAGTATGATGAGTACGGATGTACAGTTATGTTAATTTCTCAGCCATCTCCAGCGTAATCGATTTGCAATGCCGCCGGGTAAGCTCGATCCAAAGCTGTAAACTGGCCGCTCAACACTGAAGTCATGGACAACTTTGAGTCAATCCGAGAAGATGATCTAGTTCAAGTGTGAGAATCGAGGACATCTTAATAATGTTATTGTCGGGTTATTTTGGTCCGCAACGGGCAACATTGTCCGTTCGTTTTTAAAACTCGCTAAAATGGACAGACAAGCGAGCGAGCATAGAAGTAGTACACTCCACATACTGTATAGGCTATACCACTACAATAATGACTCCAAGGCACCCTACGCTGTAATAGTTTGAGAAAACCAGCTGGACAGAGTCACTCCATGCGGACAAAGTAAACTCACTTTACGGTATTTACGTAGTCTTAGATACATTCAAAACCAAAAGTAAATAACAATGCTGACTCTGTATTTATAGTTAGCCATTGGCACGTTAATATATTTAAATTCTTCCTGTGAATATCTGATTAGAATGCATTATAATTATGCCATGTTAGAAATGATGAAATTGTGGATGGTTGAGAAGGGATGCACATCTTTTTCACTATATTTAAAAGTGAGGCAGTAAAAAAAGATGTATATATGTACGACTCATCGGCATCACGGACAAATGTTTGCTTTTTTGATGCTAAAGCTTTATGTACTAGTACTGAACTCACGGTATATATGCATGTTGAGTACCTTGGTCAACAAAGGAAAAGGAAGAATATCCTTCGAAAAGGACTACGACTAGGAGCGGAACAAAGTTTTTAAATGGGGGGTCGTTGAAACAATTATTTTCTGTCACTTTATGATTACGATGGCCACTAATATTATAGTCATAAATGCATCTTCTTTAACCTAACAACAAGTACTAGTCTTCTAAGGGGCGTGAGAACAACCCAAACTTTCTCTAGAGTGCTCTAATATGAGAAACACTGGATTCCAATGCGAATACATTGCCAGTTTTGTTTGTGAGTACAATCTCACGACTTACTTGCTTGGCATCCACATATAGCAGGCTTCTCTGCAGCTTCTGCAGCTCCTGAACGTGTGTTTGGTCCTGTCAATAAGTCGAGCAACGTTTCAGAACCAACAAAATCATTTCAAATTTTAAACTAAGAGCCTACAAACTAAGCGATTGAAAAGTTAGGTACAACTCAAGAAGACATATTGAAGCTAGGCAAATTAGACTATACAGAAGTCGGCAATTCCAATTTCGAACCCTCTTTCATGGTAATTCGGAACTAAACTGGGAGGGATTAAAATTTTCCACCTTGTGACTTTACGAGAGACAAAAAATTATCTAAATTTACATTTTGGATGTACAAAACTGGAAGATGCACGTTCCTCCATTATTTTTTTACTTGTTTTTTTTAGTTTATTTGTTTGTTTGAAGAAAAACTGGAATTATTATGTAGTACTAGAGATAAACAAACACATGGGTCACTATAATCTGTTTAGATAACTTAGCAGAAGTGACGCTCGCAGCAGCGCAAACGGACTACGAGTTGGACATCTGCTCAACTTTCGCTATTTGTACACATTTTGTCATCTCGCTATTTGTACACATTTTGTCATCTCACCTGAGGCTCCCGTTGATGCAGCTCCCACACGTTCTGTAAGGAAACGAAACATTATTAGCAACAAACAAAAAATAAACATTTCTTCATAAATATCTTAGCGGCCTGTTCACACAGTGGTCCTTTGCCCTACCTTCACATTTCTAAACTTGCAATACCCTCATGCCACGTAGTGTCCGCGCAAACACAATTGAATGTCCTCGAAAAGATGGACAAAAATGTTAGCCGTCAAGCCCGCTGAGCAAGTGTCACTCGTAAAGTCTCCAATGTCTCTTCAAATTTGCAATGAACTCGAGACCAACAAGCTGTGCACTCTCTGATACTTGAACAGACAGAGTAACGCATTCAAGCGCTGTGAAGTAGCTATAAACATCAGTTACGGTAAAAAAATTAAATGAAATGACATATGAGCCGGCGATGAAAAGATAAACATAACGCAATGTGGCAAACACAGTATGTCGTAATTATAAGAATTCCTGCTGCAAATTCTAATAATTTCGACTCCTACCTAATATTTATCATTTTTGAATTGGTCGTCAGAAAGCTGCAATCAGTATCGGTACATTATTAGGAAAACATTGGAAGTTAATATCGTGATACATATCTACGTTGTGATAGGTCATTTAATAATTTACGCGTCAAAACAAAATAATTTGCACGGTTTCTTACTAAAACATTTCCATCTCAAATAATTGCTCACAAGTGGAACAACCGGGGATAAACCTTTTACGAAGTATAGAACACTCGACTCTGTGGGAAGCAAGGAGAACGGTGACAGTAAGTAATGACCAGACCGAAGCAGCAGCTGCGAGGGCAAAAGCTTATCACAAGTTCAAAGGAAAGAAGGTATCAGGTTGTAAGAAAGGTCGCGCAGGTCTATGTCTGTGACAACCTGTGGTCGGAAATTAATGGGTTCTGAAAAAACTAAAACCCGAACCAAGCTTGAATTTTGCTGTTGGCGAAACAAATGATGCGTGAAGAGCCGCTGGTAGCTGATATTTTTGTGAGGTGTTTCCAGTTTTGAGTCCTTTCTTGGTATGGGATCGAGGGACAGCTATGACATAGGAGGAGCTTCCTCAAACAAGGGAAGCAACCAATGCGGGTACTCAACACCCTCGCGGGGAGTTCATGTAAGGAAACTCTCGAAGACATGATCAGGGCAGTGACGAATAAGAGTATGTAGGAGGCGAGATTTTTACGATAGAACGGTTCGCATTGGACGTTGCGGGTAGAGAGGTTTGAACCCGGCGTGTCGAGGGTTTAGCCCGTCCGAATTGAGGAAACCAGTTTTGAGGTTGGAGGGCTGACAGGCAGTCGCCCTCCAGCTTGTTTCGCTAGTCTCTATTTTTATACACCTAGTAGAGTGCGTGAGCGACGCCATGGCCTCATTTGCCATGACCATGTACCACCCTGTAATTGAATTGTAACTGAGTTATCTTGTGTGTCTACAACTATCACTGAGATTCCAAAAATACAAGCGGTAAACAACTAACACTGAGTCGTCAAACAAGCCTTGTTACATAAATTTAAGAAGCTCTATTCCGGAACAAAATAACTCTTCATTAGATCTTCCAAAATAAGTCAGTCATCAACAGCAGTAAATCAACACGGCAGTAGGAACCGCTCCAAGTTCCAACGTTACTGAGCAGTTCAGGGATTATATACACAGCAACTTTTAATTATGTACAACATATTAAAAGCATGTATGTATCCAGAGAGTTTTTTACAAGCTAGAATATCTCTAAAAAATACGGCTTCAGTTTCCTTTATTTTTTTCTGCACATTCGCTGATCACAAAATTATTACTTTCACTTCATTCCGTGAAAAAGTATCAAGTTAATTTCCGACATTTTATTTTGAAGAATGAATCGAGAGGAAGTTGCATATCGACTGTTACCTACATATTACTCCCGCCGAAACACTGGAAAAAATTATTTCACCAAGTGTTTCCTATATGACATCTTTCTCCGCAAATTATGCATCATGTAGTTTAACAATTATTTTTGGTTGACAACATCACGATAATTTACTTAACTTTGAAAAAATTGCAAATTTATATAAAGAATGAGTCACACAAGTACATATTTCGAAAGGAGCAGGAACGATCGAGGTCAAGGCGTGCATTGCGGAAACGTAGGTATGCTCGATACTCGGCTCATTTATATGGAACTTTGAGAAAATTGTCAGCATTTACACAAAATAAACCACAATCATCAGCGAATTTGACATTCGGTATACGAATTCGGTTTGAGTCATAAATGGATATGTAGTAGAATGCGTGATCTTGCCAACATATATATGTATGGCGACCTTTGGCAATGAGCGACGTAACGAGGAGTAAAGGTAAACGGAGCCCAGGGAGAATGTTTTGAAGTAAGAAATGGGGATATTTCCCTAGCTGCATAAGCCGACGATAACAAACAACTTGCTTTTGCAGTAGTTGTCGAAGAAACAATAAAATAATGATTCAGTCAATAAAACATTGACGACATCAAAAATTGAGCTGAAAATGAATTCATGATATGTATTAAGGGGTCTATTTGTGGCCAAGCTCGTGATCAGAATCACCGTGATCATGATCATCGTGATTACTGAAAAGCACAAAAACGGTCAGCGAATTTGTAAACAAACAAGAGACGCCACTTCAATTTTCGAAAAATACATTTTTATTGCATTTTTACGTGGATTCCCTTTGAGCCTTTATTACTTCCGCCAAGGAGGTTAGCTATGTTTTCGTCGTGTTTGTCTGTCTCTTTGTTTGTCACCAAGATAACTCAAAAAGTTATGAACCGATTTGGATGAAATTTACAGGGATTGTTAGGTATGTTAGGAGGAACAGATGATTAACTTTTGGTGAAAATATGTCCACCC
>LQNS02276930.1:3643324-3654365 GCA_001587735.2 Parhyale hawaiensis | reverse complement strand
TGAACAAGCTGTTATTAATATAAAAAGGCACAAATGATTAGATTTTGGAGTTTATGCAAAGAAAATTATGGTTTCAGAACCAATTTGAATTTTTGCTACCGTTGGCTCACTTGGCGGAGATATGCGCTCTCACAGTGCTCTAGTTAACTATGGTATAAGGGGCGAGAACGGTACTGTGCCTCACGTGACTGACAACTTTGACATTATTTAAGCCTGTATTGCGTACAACTGTCCCGGAAATGACAATCTACGATATCACAAACTAAAAAACTCAAACCTAAACCCGAAACGCATTTGCTATAAGAGGTTCCTGCTAAATGATCGTCGAAAGGGTTTCCGGACTGAGACTATGACACGGACAGCGGCGAGTGGCCCTAGATAACACAAAGTAAATAAATACACTTTGAGAGGGTGGTAAATGATTTGCTGAATAAAACAGGGAGACAAATAAAAGGAGCACCAGACAAGCACACAAAGAAAATTACATTAGCAAATAAAAACGGCGTCAACTGACATTGCATTAGACCCAGCAGCTGCTGTAAAGTTCTCACACTTTGTAATTGATTGTCCCAAATTGTCTTATTACCTCCGCCAAGGAGGTTATGTTTTCGTTGAGTTTGTCTGTTATTCTAGTGGTCTCTGTCACCAAGCTAACTCGAAAAGTTAAGGATGGATTCTAACAAAATTTACAGGGATTGTTAAGAACGTTAGGAGGAACAAATGATTGCCATTTGGTGAAGATGTGTCCATCTGTTTGTTTGATTGTTTGTTCGTCTGCCTCATTTTCCCCAAATGCCATAACTCAAACAGTTACAACTTACAAAATTATTTTTATGAAATTTACAAGAGTTGTTCGGAATATTACGAAGAGTGAATGACCAAATTTTCGCGATGATCTATTAGTTTGTTCGTTCGTTTGTGCAGTGTTAATTTTATGCTTGTAAGCACAATAACTCAAAAAGTTATGTACGGATCTTTATGAATTTTGCAGGAGTTTTCAGTATTGTTAAACGACATAAATGATTAAATTTTTTGATGATCGGTTTGTCTGTTTGACTATAGATTGTTAGAATGTTTGTAACCAGCATAACTCAAAAATTTATAAACGGATCTTCAAAAAATTACTGGAATGGTTAATAACTACTGTCAAAAGGCACAACTGATTAAATTTTGGTGCTGATACAAAGAAAACCACGGGTTTACAACCAATATGAATTTTTTCCGTTACCGTTACTTTGCTTGTCGGAGGTATGCGCTCTCAGAGTGCTCTAGTTATTATTATTTTTTTAATCAATTTGAAAGTTTCATGAAGCATTCTTTTTGGTTATAACTACAAAACAAAATAAACAGTTAAAAAAATATCCGCAAGGTCCGCTTTGTCATGAAGGTCAAGAGGTTGATCAAAGCTGGTCAGAGTCTTAATACTAAGTCCAAAAGAGGGAGGCCGAGGTTAGTGAGGCGATGGCCAACATGAAAAAGGCCCGAAATTTGATCCACAAGAAAACGGAGACCACGATCCCGAAGGTGTCCAGGACCCTCGGGATCAACAGCCAAATGGGCCCGAGAATTGTCAAGAAAGACTTGACGTCAAAGAGCTTCACGATTAGAGACATGCCGAGGGTTGGTGATAGTGCAGAGAGGAGGTTGGAGCGACGAGGGCCTTGGCGAACTGGATAAAGAACTCGGCCAATGCCAACAAGGTGTGAATTTTCTGAAAAGAGAAGCCCTTTGCCATAGACGCCGTGGTCAACACTACAGATACATCTCTGACTTCCCGTGAGCTTGGTAAACCTAGGGATCAAGTTCAAGTCGGTGTCCAAGAACCCAGTGAAGATCATGGTCTTCGGCATCGTAGCCAACGATGATCTTCAACCCCGAGAAGAAGGTCAACGACGTGGTGTACCAGAACGTGCTGAAAACTCATTTCTTGCCTTGGCTAAGTAAGAATTACTCTCCTAGAAATTATGTCTTCCAACAAGACGGCGCCTCCTTACACACACACACACAGCCAAATCCTCCTGACCGCGGAGGAGATCGAGATTTGGCCTCGGAGGGGATCGAGTTTTGCCCACCTTCCATGTGGCCTCGTTCCTCGCCCAACCTGAATCCCCTGGACTTCGCCATCTGGTCGCCAATGGTCAACGCCGAAAGGCACAGCAACATGGACAGTATAGCGAAGACCACCAAGAAGAGCTAGAGGCACATGGACGGCGCCTGCATCAAGCGCGTTACAGCTAGGAGGGGGCTCGACAGGCGATCGGCTCGAAAGGGTTCTGGAGGGTGAAGGGGGCCTAGTTGTCTTAGTTTTGTGAAATATATTATTAAGTTAGCCTTCTGAAATTTTTCAGTTTAATATCTAATAAAAATATTATAAAATGTATGATTTGTTCAACTTTTTGTCAAAAAGTGTGAGAACTTTTGGGCAACCATTTACTATAATCTGACCATTGTATCAAATTCCTCTATAGCGATGCCAATTCCATAGGTATTTCTGAGATTTCTCAATATACAGGTAGTGGGCGGGGCTAAGACATGGGCCGAACAAAATCTCAAAAATACCCATAGAATTAGCAACGCTATAGAGGAATTTGACCAGACCAAACCGCCTTGATGAAATGGTAGGACACTCATGTATTTATAATTCGCTCATGCGTTTATACTTAAAATACTCTATTGACATGCTCGATTTACGCTTGTCTAGAAACAAAATATTACTTTACGACTGCATCCTATCAGCAGGCATAAATATTGACAAGGTGCCAACTTACGATAGTCAAAAGTGGAAAAAGCTCTGGCAAATCAGCAATATCTTCTGCGCAAAATCTCGCCGTTAGATTCGTCAGAGAATCGTCAGATTGTCAAATGATTTCAAGCTCAATTTAGCAGAATACCGCCGTTGTCATGCATGGTGACAGATGCGGCAGTATGACTAAAATAGATGGCGCTGCTGACGGTTTTAGAAAATTCTGCGTACATGAATAATGAATCGCACTGAAAAATGCAGAACGCTTCATCTCTGAAGTTCTGCGCAATAGCGTGAGTGATACTCGGTGATAAGAGTGATGGTGGAGCCCAGGGTATGAGAACGCGAGCGTATTTTCATGCCACCTAGGTAGGTACCATCGAAGCGAGATGAGATACGCATAACTAGCGTTGCACAAATTTTTGTTTTGATTTCCGTAACAGAGCTTTCTAAGATTGAGTTTGAGGCCATCTCAAAAACACTCCGCTTGGAAAAAATGACTGAAGGTCGATCCCAGGTCTTGACTACACCTCACAATACTGAAAAGTGAAAATCCCATAAAGTTGAAGCAAATGAGATTATTTTTTTCTGATGAAACTGTTTTCATCAATGACGTCCTTAACTTTGTTGGTTACGAGACGGCCCATGACCCATTGGGTCACAATCACGAACTCCATTGCTTTCAAAAAAAAAAAATGGAGTACTTCAGCTGATCATAGACCACACACTATCTGGCCGTCTACTCCTGCCTGTAAGGGTGGCCATCACCCGCTTCCTTGCTTCGCAAAGGAAGATTCAACACTACGCCTGCAAACAAGGGGGAATTTATATACATTACGTATCTGGTTTTATTTCCTGTATCACCTCTGCAATTTACGCGTACGTTCATGCAGCCGAGCTCAGGTTCATCTTCCGTATCCCGGGTACAGCCGAATGGCCCCGAGTTAAATGTTCAATACTCGAATTTCTTTCCATCTTAAAATAAAGAATCTGTGCAAACAAGCAAATAAATAAACAAGCAGGGTTCATAGACTTTTAGCATAATGTAGAGTGTCAGCAATTGACTTACAGGAGGCTCTTTTCGATAGGGATAGACTTGTGGTAGTAAATTAAAAAGGTGTTTTCAATAAATATTTTGACACATCTTTATGATAACTGTCAATTGATAAGTTTGTGGCGTGTTACACGCTGCAATAGCTGCTTATAAGAGAAATTCTGTATTTAGGTACTACCAAAAATGCACGGTACATTATAAAATATCACCAAGATATAAAGTTCTTGCTGTAAATCTATCAATTAAAACTTATTACAATAGGTGAAACAGAACGAGTGCTAGGTTTCTTATTATTTGTCCGTCACTGTTATGCTGATGCCATACGCTAGTCACAAGAACGAGTATCGTCATCTTTACGTCCGAACGTTATGTTGAACTCTTCTAAACACAGCTTTGACATTGCCAAGAAATGGAGTAAAAATGTCAAGCGTCAGTTCAGTTTGCTCCGCAAGAGCTGTTAGTTAACTTTCGGACATTTCATTATATCTGGAGGGATTTGTGACTCAAAATTCTTTGCAAGTGTGTACTATTTAAATGATCACATCAACGCATTCGGAAGAAAAGATGACGATATTCGTTCTCTTGACCAGCGTGTGTCATCGCCATTAGGTATAATACTGAAGTGCTGAAATTTGCCTGCAAATGAGGTAGCTACCATTCAAGTTGAGATATTCACATACCATTGAGATTAAAGGGTACTGCGCCATTTTTGTTTACAAGATCATAATCCATAACCAAATTACCAAGCGTAATCTGCTTCTTATGGAGGCTGAAAATTCACGCCCATCCGTAAACTGGACTATGGCGTGAAAGGGATAAATCGATGACACAGCTTCATGACGGCTGTGGCAAAGAAATTTTTTAGGGATACTTTGACGCTTTAGGGTAACTGGTGCAGTCAATACAACGCAACTCGAACATTGACCAGTAACCAGTTGGCGGGCGGGCACGCAACGGGAGAGAAGGAGTACGTCGTCACATGTGGAACAAATTCCTTCCGAAATAAACACCACCCAAAAGCATATTGCGTCCACTGCACTGTAGGAATGCTACTACAGCAGAGAGGCTTATGTAGAATGAATATGATGGTCTTGAAGTTGTCTTGCATCATACAATGAAGGTCTATCTCGATAGATAATACGACCGCATGTGCACAATAGCAGCAATACCATTAGTTTACGTGCACATCGTGAAATTTAAATTAAGCCAAAGATATTAAACAATCGAGAAAGAAAATGAACGGGATATCCCCCAAACACGATACGCTGGGCAAGATATGCCGGTGAAGACAGATTTCTTTCTTAAAGTGAGTAGCGCCAGCTCGATGAATCCAAGTTGCAGCTTCTACGCGGAAATGGAAACAGCATGGAATAATTTATTATAATATCTATTAGGCTGCAAGCAAACGATGATACCAGATGAGGTGACTGGCTTGTAGCCAAAACAATGCATCACAGAAAAGCAAGCCGCCGTAAGAACTAAATGTAAACAAAGTATCGGCTGTGTATAACTGCCAACAGGACTTTTAACTGCATTAAAAATACTTTAAAGATTCAACGTTCAAGGTCTTCAGGTAGCAGTGTAAATTGAAATTAGGGCAGAAGCATTATGCCCAGGGAAATATGGAACTCATGCACGACCATGCAGCCTCAAAAAGCGAAGACGAAGAAATGTGCATAAATTATTCAGAAACCATTGCAGAAAGATGATAACAAGTACCGAAAAAACGAATTTTAGCAGGTCTACAAAATAGCATCCCTCGTGGAATCAGTAATAAAAAAATCGAGAACACCCCCCCCCCCCTAAAAAAAAGCCTTGGATTGAGAGTTATGTCCATTGTTATACTGTATATAAAGCCATGCTTCTAAACATAGCTTCAATGAGTAAGGCCAAAAATTCGCAATAGCAACTCCCTGGGCCATTTTAAATGAAATGCACGGAGCATTCTGAAATTCATTTCAATAGTAGGTACAGTACAAGATCGGATATCTATCAGTTAATTTTGTCTTTGTAAATGTAGCATTCACTCGAGAGGTAACTAGTAAGCGCTTGAAAAAAAAAAAAACCTATCCCCTCTTATTCGATTGAACATTTAAATTAGATACAACATTTGACATAACAACACACCAAAGTTGCTTACAAGTCAGACGCACGATATTGCTTGCTCAAAACAATAACATTAAAAAAAAAACTCAAGTTGACCGACTGCGCTCGTGTGACTATTGTCCTACTCACAGTTCGAGCCACACATATTGCTGCTGAGGCAAGACGCCACAGATCGTGGCTCGCACAGATACGGTGACGGTGCTAATTGTATAACAACAAATATACGATTTAGATAATGACAGAAGTGGATTTGAGATACATCGTGCCATGGGTCACTGATCATCAAATACGCTGCTGCAAATCCAGTATGACAAATGAAAATATTCTACAACATCGAGAAATGAGTCTGAGTTCTACACTCAGGTTATGTAGAGAAATGCAGGCTTGTTTCCAAGAAATTATAAAGCTGATGGAAAGATATTCACTGGTACACAGAAAAAAGCAATAGAAATAGAAATGTGAACGAACATCTGGGGCGTGTGTGTAAAACTAGAGCGAGGTGAGAATCATCGTTGCTATCGTAGCCAAAGACAATTACTTTTGAGTCAGAAGGCAGCAGATTCCATAATGTAAAAAATCAGCAAAAGTAACTCTTGCGGTGGTAACTTATGAATACAATTAACGAGAAAAATAATTCACACGGAAATTCTTAACACAAAAACTAGACGGCACATGCAAATTAAAAACGTAGAATAAATGACCTCCTGTATCAGAAAGTAGGTTGAAAATTGCCTAATTACATAGGCAAAATCAGGATAAACATGCAATAGTTACTATATGGAATATATTTTCAATAGAATATAATAGAAATCATATTTTTCTTCGTTACGCCTGATACATCGCTCCTCAGCACACACATGACTTCAGCGCTCTCGGGAGAAAATTCAAAGTTCGTCTATTTTCAAGCTTATTAACGGCTAAAGTGCTTACCATGTAATTCTTAAGAAGATTAAACATCTTATATTGATGTTTAAACAGTTCCTCTTCGCACATTTTGCTTTTGATAACTTGTAGAACTTGAGCACAGTACACAAGAATAAAGAGCAAAAACGCACAGCATAACCTTCTCCTACGGCTCCTTACGGGAGAATGTTGGAACATTTCTTCCCTTGCGACCAAATAGTCAAAACACCTCGTCAGTATGATATATTCTAGTATATAAAAGCATTGAAATAATACCACCTTACATAATTCTGTAGAAATTGATTTTTTTTCTTCTAAAAATTTTACAGTCTAGAATAGTTTGTTTCTTATGGAGTAGTTAAAATACCTAATCAGTCGGTAGGTATTTTTTGCGATTGATAAGTTTGCGGCGTGTTACACGCTGCAGTAGCTTCTTCTAAGAGAAATTCTGCATTTATTACGAAAAAACATATTATAAAATATTACCAAAACATAAAGTTCTTGCTGAAAATCAATGCATTAAAACATATTCCAATGGGTGAAACAGAACGGGTGCTACCTATGAATCTTATTAAGAGTTTGTTTTAGATTTAATATATCAATCGCTACTATATACTGTACTATTATTCCAAATACTATGCGCAACAGTTTGAATTTTTCGTAGATGTTGCAAGCAATTTAATGACAAAATATATTGTAGTGGGGTGCAGGTAAAAGTTCATTATCTTCTAAAAGAAGAATAATATGCTCTAGTATTTACGTTGATTTGGTATAGCGCTCGTTTTCACGAAGTTTATATGATAATTCTGGAGTGAGAGAACTTGTGTTTCAGTACATTTTAAATGTGCCGATAGAGCGTTTTAAAATGGCGTGAATGTCTGCGGCTGAGAGCTGTCTCCCTACTGATGCAGCTGTCAGATGCAGCCGCTGCAAAACTTTCTTGCAGTTAATGGTATTGTAAAAGCTAAAACAAACACACAGCAGATTAAATATATTAAGAAACGTAAACTTAATAGCAGTGAAAGAAAGACCAGTATGCTTGGC
The DNA here is from genome assembly GCA_001587735.2 of Parhyale hawaiensis. NCBI lineage: Eukaryota > Metazoa > Arthropoda > Malacostraca > Amphipoda > Hyalidae > Parhyale > Parhyale hawaiensis. The sequence goes on along the minus strand of LQNS02276930.1, from coordinate 3,646,515 downwards.
ATCGTTCAGCACAAGTAAAATCTAAACATAATAGGTAGCCTAGCCTAAGAGCTGTCTTATCGCGAAATACAGTAGATATTAAACGAACAATTGTAACAACTTAGCTTACCGAATACATTCAATATGTGGTAATTTAGGTAATTTGTTTAGGCTTATGAATGAAATAAGCCCAACTCTGTGTGCTTTCCCGTATAGGAAAACTGATGTAAAGTATAAACCACAGTAAACAGAAGGGTGTAAATGACTTCACTTAAGCTAGAATAATAGGTACGATGTCATGACTAAATAATGAAATATATATATATATATATCATCAGTGGCCACTGAGCCATAATATTGCAGCAACAAAAATATTTGTTATGATCATCACGTGATTATAAACAGAATTGATTGATTACAAAAAGTATGGTTACCGCGAATAAAGGTAGCCTACCTATTCGATGGTTCAAATGTTTTCCAGTGTCTCGGGCTTTATTAATAGAAGCATAGACTGTAGGAGAAACATTTTTTTTCCAATTCTTGAGAACTCATTATGTTCACGGCAAAGCATTCTAAAGTGAACAATTTCTCGTAACATTTTGCGTATTGAAAGTTAAGAGTTTGTTGTCAGGTATTTGTATGTTTTCAAGCCAAACTAGCTAGCCAATGTTGTCTTAAGTAAAATATGTTCCTTTAAAGGCTCCGACGCATGGAAAACTTGAGTTAGCTCGAAATAGAGCAGATGTTCGATTGTTTATTTTATTATTACTTTTCGAAATAGAGCAGATGTTCGATTGTTTATTTTATTATTACTTTTGGGTTAGCTATTGCCCGGGAATACCGGCAAGTGCAAGTTGGACATGGGCGAACTGGCGAAGTGCGGTTCATATGTAGCGTGTAGGTGTAGAAAATTTGATTGTAACATGAGTTTTCTAGTGACTTTCATTTATCATAGTGAATCGTGTACGATGAAATATTTTTATCTCTATTAGGCTGCTTAAACTTGTTTTAGGTCCCTTATTTTAGCGTCCTAGGCTTTCATTAGAAGGTTGCAGATTGTGAACGAATTCGGTATGAAATCTAGCAACTGGCAGCCCACCTCACCTGCAACAGGTCCTGAGCACTGCCAATTTGTAAAATATTGTGTGTGATGCAAACAAGCTCATATATTTCTCATATGGATGCTGCTGGATCCAACATAGCCTATGTAGAGTACAGCATCCTGAGGTATTCATACCTGAGACTAGGTAACATAAGAACAGCACTTGATACTAACATAGGCCTAGGGGAGAATTAGCCTAGCATTTGTTGTGCAGTGTTATTATTATTAAAACTTCAAGCTTGAGCTCCCACGGACAGGTTACAACACCATCCCCCATTAGAAACATGGGTAGCCGAAGCCCTACTGGCATGCAATACCTAACTAGTAACAGATCTGTGCAAGTAAAGTGGGTCCGGGCTCACATTGGAGTGCCAGGTAACTCGCATTTCCGAGGGCGGCAAACTAGTTGCCAAGATCTTGGCAAGAAGTGCCACATTATGAAATGAGGTTCCACAGGTCGCGGCGCTCATAGGCGCCCACCCGCATTTCCGAGGGTGGCAAACTAGTCGCCAAGATCTTGGCGAGAAGTGCCACACTATGAAATGAGGTTCCACAGGTCGCGCCGCTCATAGGCGCCCACCCACATTTCTGACGGCGGCAAACTGGTCGCCAAGATCTTGGCAAGAAGTACCACACTATGGAATGAGGCAGGTAACGAGGTGGCTGATAAAGAAGCCCAACTTGCACATCGAAATGACCAAAAACTAACTAGACTACCTATCCTCTTGCTCCATCAATAGTGCGGCAGGAAATATTCAAGAATCTGATCAGGGTTGCAGAGTCGGGGTCAGCCAGAGTCGGAGGATTTGAGGGGGAGTCGGAATCGGAATCTCACTTGCTCTAGAGTCGGAGTCGGAATTTTTAATCTGACTCCGACTCTGGGATGCCATTTATAAAGAAATATCATTCAAATCTAAATTTTCAGTCACAATTAAAAAAAAAATGTAAATGTGGATATTTTTTTTGCACATATCTCTTTTACAGCTATAGCTACCATATATTTTCCTATTCTACGTGATGAGGCCTTTGAGAAAATGTTGGGTAGAACTTTTTCACCATGTACTGTTGTACATTATGTGAGGGGGGGACATGGGGTGGCAAAATGAGCAATTTTAGACCGATTGTTCTGAAATTTGCATAGTATATGTATTTTTGAAAAAGAAACACACTTTATTCTCACAATTTTTTATTGAGGCCTTAGTTTTTGATATAATAGAAATATATACGGTAAGACGGGTGATTTCGCCGTGGGGTGAATCCACCGCCGGTGGTTTTTTTCCTTATAGAGCCTATATCTCAAAATGAAACTGACGTACAGAAAATCTGGAAGTGTCCAGTGATAGAGGAGTACTAAGGATCAATAAGGAGGGGGAGGGGCAGTAAATAATAGTAATGAAAAGAAAAACACCCGTGGCGAATTCACCCTGCAACAAAATCACCCCGTTTTACTCAACAAATAATGGGGGTGGCAAAATCACCCCAATAGCGGGGTGTTTTTGCCGCACGTACCACGTTTTTTTAAGTCCTTATTACAGGTATAAAAAAATTATTTAGAAAAAAATCAATACTGCACACTTATGGCCAAAACCGTAAATGTATATAAACTGCACTAACATTTGCTTTTATCCTCACCATATTTGTGTGACATTAAAAAAAACTGCTTTTGCGGCGAAATCACCCCTTTCTACCCTATAGGGTAAGACGGGGTGAATTTGCCGGGGGTGTTTTTTTTTTCATTATAGAGCCTATATCTCCAAATGAAAATGACATACTGGAAATCTGGAAATGTCCAGTGGTATAGAAGTTACTAAGGATCAAATTAGTCTATTTAAGATGCATTTCATTGCTATAGGGAGGGACAGTAAATAATAAGAGTGACAATTTTTAATTATTTAGGTGTACCTACTTTTTCATGTTTAGGTAATGTCTCATTATTCCCACAGATTATTAACTTAAGTAGTTTTTTGGTAAACCTTACAGAGGCCTAGGTCCTAACCCTCGAAGGCTCACAAGGTAAACCCCTCGAGGACAACCAAGAATCAACGTTACATGTTCTAGATCGGCAAATTGACAAAGAATGAAGAGAAACCGAGTAGTGTCATAGCCGTAC
>LQNS02276930.1:3596913-3609829 GCA_001587735.2 Parhyale hawaiensis | reverse complement strand
TCATGGAGAAGCCTCGGCTATGCGAGTCTAAGTGCTACCGACAGAGGTACTCTGCTACGCTTCACCACTGCAAAAGTGTTCATTGGAACATTCAATCTATTTTTATTTCAATTTGTATGTTTTTATCGATCTTTGGGAAACTGGTAGTTTATTGTAAGAGCAGTGTTAAATGTAGCTAGTTATGGAACATATAACGACCAAAACAATATGTGGCTGTAAAAACTGGTAAAATAAAATCAGCGTTTTCCTGCCAATGGGCAAATTGTGCACAATTCCAAGGACATGGTTGTAACTTGCAAAATAATCATTGTAGGCAAAAACTGATGTTACCATCATAAACAGCATCATTTTTAGCCTTAGAAACTATACTTAACATGATTTAATGAATAATTGTTATGTTAGCGTCACGTACGATTTGCCCCACCTGAAATTTTGTAAATGAGGCAAATCGTTCGCACTTCTGTACAAATCAGTATTTTGGAATTTAGCTCAATATTTTTTTTTTTTGCCTTCTTTACAGTCAATGAGAAGCATGCTTGCAAATTTTCAGGGCCGGTTTGTACCGTTTGACAAGTTTGAAAAATAAAACTGATTTTGTGGACATGTAAAATACCATTTAAAGTCTCTAGGTGCGTTCTGGTTGCATATCAATTTTACTAGTGTACACTATCATAAGAGCACACCTGAAAGGTACCCTATAGAAAACATACTTTATCAACACCAATATATCACCTGGTAGTCTGTAGGGTGTGCACATTTTACCCCAGATTGTAAAATAATCGGGGGAAAGTCGTGCGCGTATATAAACTGTTAAAAAGCTGGACTTGTGTATCACAGCCTTATCAAATACTAAACACTTAAGAGGAAGGGTTCAACATGATACATACCAATTTTCAGGAACGGGCTGCAGCAAATAAAGGAGTTAGAGCAAATTGATAATTTTTCTTTAAGATCAGAAAGGAATTTTCAAATGCTCATTTATCGACCGCTTCGAAGTACGATTTTTAAAAAATTATTCTTACCTTTGATGCATCCCAATCATATTAGCAGGGTTAATACTAGAAGGATAGGGCTTTCTTTCTGTATTTTTGTCATTCGCCTCAGATACTTCATTTACGGGGGGTGCGCACGATTTGCCGTGAGTTTCTGACACGCATGGTTACCCTCTATTGATGCTAGCTATAGCTGTTAGAGACAAATGTACAAAATAATATGTCTGCATTTACAAAATATTTCACCTTTTTTTTTAAACTTGAAACTGAAAATTTTTAATTGAATTTTTTTTTATAAATGGGGTTCTGGAGTTGGGCTATAAATACAAACTCCAACTGCTAGAGCAAGTGAGATTCCGACTCTGACTCTCCCTCAAATCCTCCTACTCCACAACCCTGATTCCTAAGGGTTCAATGTCGTCCCATGTCGCCAACTACTGGTCCATTACGCTGACACCCATTTTGTCAAAAGTATTCAAGAAATTAGTCATTTTACTGAGGTTTGCGGCATTTGACAAGGTCAACCACGTGGGTCTATTATACAAGCTTGAGTCATTTGGTGTTGGTGGTAGGGTTCTGTGAATCAATTATTTCATTTCTGAGTGAATGCTGAGTGTATCTGTTGGCGTTTTGAGTGCCTCAGTTGTGGTGGAGTCTGGCATCCCTCAGGGTTGCGTGCTTGGCCCTCTTTATTAGTTCTGCATACTAGTGATATGTTGTTCTCTTTGCTGGAAAACAGTCAACTATGCCAACGATTCTACTTTGATTGCAGTGGCACTTGCTCTCCGCATTCATAATGCTGTCGCTCAGTCTCTGAATAGGGATTTGTCACGCATTAGTGCATGGTGCTCAACCTGGAGTACGAAGCTGAATACCAGTAAGACCTAGTTGATTTTCAGCCTGTGTCAGACACTTGTACCGCAGCATCCATATCTAGAGATAGATGATACTTTACTTCAGGAGTCTTTCTCCTTGGAAGTTCTTGGTGTTGTCTTTGATGAGAAGCTTTCTTTTGAGCCGCATATTGAGCACTTGGTGCTACGTGCTTCCAGTAAGATTGGGCTCATTCCTAAGGTGAATTTTTTTTTTTTTTTTTGACAGTGAAGTTGTCCACAAATGCTTTTATACTGAATGTGTTGGAGTATTGCTCACTGGTCTGGGCTTCAGCTGCTGACAGTCACTTTTCTACATAGCTACGTCTGTTGGATCAACTTGTTAGCTTGGCCAGCAGGCTGTGTGCAGATAATAATGATCTGGTGCACCTGTCCCACAGGAGAGAAGTGGCTGAACTCTGTATGTTTTATAAAATGTACAATGACAAGAGGCATTGGCTCTATTCTTCTGTCAAGGCACTCTAAGTCTCTAGGAGAATTATACGTGCTGTGGATGGTGCACACTCTTTCACGTTGGAGAATGTTAGGTGCTGAATTAATCAGTTTGGTCAGTGCTTCGTACCCTGGTCTGTTAGGGTTTGAAAATCATTGCCGGCATCTGATTTCGGTGGCGTTTGCCTGCGGACGTTCAAGTCAGCTGTAAATGGCTTTTATTGGATTTTCTTCAGCAGCATTTTTTGGATTCCAGGTGTTGCAAAGTGCTTCATTTTGGTTATGCTTCCTGTCTGTGGGGCCCGGGCACAAAGTTTTAATAATACCAAACCAAATACAAAAAATACTGAATCGTTCAGTATGTTTTTGGAACTCTACCGAAATACCGTACTAAGTGACCCGTTTTTATCTACCAAATACCAATAACAGCAGTACAACAAAAATACCAAATCCCAGCTCTGATTTTACTGCAGGTATAGGTACCTGACTGAGATAGCTGCATAGATCTCTCTATCCACTCCTCTACAGGAGCACTCACTACACTTCACATTGAGGAGCCACAATTTAGTCCCACTAGAACACAGTGAGCACTGAAGCCCCGGGGAGACTAAAAGCAAGAACTAGCTCTGTAACAGCCAAAGCTAAATTCTAAATGTAACTCTTCATTTGCAGCTCTGTACACACGAGCCACCAACTAACAGTAGTACAAAGAACTCCTGTCTTCCTCGAAGGGTTCCTCCGTCACTCCAAACCAAGGGCACACCAGCTCTTCCAGGCCTAGACAGAGGACAGAGAACAACACACAGGGCCGCTGGTTCAAGCTTGATTGATGAGAGCTAAAATTTCAATAGCTAGCCTATCAATACAAAGCCTCAAAGAAGAATACATGCTGAGCATCACCCTCCAGTATAAGACCTGCCGTTTCCAATGGTGTATTCAGATTTTGGCTAGCTCTTCAAGTTTTTGAAAAAATGGGGATGTCATCACTCACCCTCCTGTATGTACGTTATCAAACTTTTTTCCTTAATAAGTTTTTCTGTAATTGCGTGAGCCCCAAATATTTATAAGACAGCTCATGTTAGTGCCGTCCTGAACAAAAAAAGCTTGTTTCTGTAGCTACAATAGTATTAGTATTAGTCTATTGCGACTTGCGCGATTTTGCGATCACTCACCCGCCCCGACGCTATATGAGTATGACCAACTCTGAATGCTCCCCCTGACTGGAGAAGCCTCTGGCTATGCAAGTAAGGTGCAAACGACAGAGGTACTCTGGCTTCTGCTCACCGCTGCAAAAGTGTTAATTGGAACATTCTAACTATTCTTCTTCTGTATGATAAACTTTGTTGTGGAAGTGGAGGCTTCAACTACTCCATGTAATGATGTGAGCCGAGAGCCACACGACACTCACCTGAAATACAGTAACCTTATAGTTCCAGTAACTCATATAGGCAGCCCCAACTAGGGATAGTATCAGCTCTGGACTGCAGTGGCATAGCTACAGGCTGATACCTCTTGTGTTTGAAGAACACCAAGCATTCATTTACAATATTTTCTTTACCTTTGGATTATTTATCACACTGGTCATTTTTGTGGCAAAAATAATACCTATAAATACCTATAGCTACAGTACTTATTTTGAACTTGCACAAATAATGTGACAGGTAGGTACATGGCATTGTCTCCTGCTGCTGTTAAAAAAACTCTAAGGAAACCATATAAATATCTGGATAACTTATTTAAGGAGCTGCTTGCTGACATTGCTTAATGTTATTGTATTTTATTCCAGATCTTTGTTGAACGTGGCAATACTAAACTGTACAGTCTTGAAGTACCTACTTATTTTATTCATATTGCATTTTTATAATGGCTAAGCGCCGGGCAGACACAGACCTGAATCATGACAACTGGGACCAGGAGGATGAGCAGGATAAAGAGGTGAGGTGCAATCTCTGTGCTTAATGCTATTTTGTTATCCACCCCGCTGCATACGATGCAGCCATCCATGCCAAGTAAATGCTGCCTAGCAATTGGGCAATTGGCTCTAGCTGTCAATTCCACTTCAGAATGCAAAATGCCTGAACTGGGAGGGGGGCTCTGAAGCTGATGTCCCAGGACATACATACCAGTGAGTTGTCCAACCAGCTAATGAAATTGTTTGTCTAAACACATGACCATATACCCAAACTGGATGACAGCTCTTTCATTACCAGGTAAATACAAGAGCTCAAAATGTAGATTTCTTATGCAAAGTGGACTCTGCAATAAACCAGCAAGATGTTTATTTACTCGGAAGCCAATTACTTTTGTGAAGGTTTCACGGCATAAATGATCCCATAGTTGCTATAGAATGTGCTGCTCCAGCTTTTAAATCAAATTATTTATTTGACAGGTAGATACACAGTGAACAAATTCTCAAAATTAGTTTGATTCATTAAAGACTTTAGCTACATGTCATAGTTTGCTAATATATTGCTGATTGAAAAGCTGTAACTACTTTTCAAACAAAGCACATGTGAAGCTCTTAGTTGGCAAACCAACGAACAAGTAGCTATTGCCACCTTAACTTAAGGCATTTGTGTACTACTAACTAGAAATGCTCTAGAGTAAAGATTTCCTTTTTACTTTGTTGTGTGGTTTTTTCATGTTAGTTCCAGTAATCAGACTTGTGCAGTGAGGCAGAGCATATAGCTGGAGGTATTTGGTTCAATGAATTTAGACATTTGATCTTAGCAGTCCTTAATGCACATTTAGGGTAACATGTCTAGTCCCATCCACTATAATAATAATAATTAGCTTTTATTAAGAACACAATGGGTTCACAAAATATGCTTACAAGCTTACAGGTACAGACAAAGTAGAAAAATTTCAACCTAGTAATTAGGCCCAGTCACAAATATTGGTGGCCACGTACAATGAGAATAAATAGATACACTCAGCCTACACCTGCAGACACGCAGCTCAATTTCAGACAGGAGATAGAAAGAACTCTTGACTGCATTGGAACAGAGAATTTAACTGATTATCTTTGTACAGTATGATTGAGACACAGCGTTTCATTTTAGCTGGCCTGGCCAAGGGGCTTGTAACAATAATAATAATACAAGTTGCACGCAGAGCTCAGACCCCAGTATACCAACAGGCTCACATATAGTCCTACCGTACCCCAAGCAATCAAAAGGAAATAGTAGCCATCCACTTGGCTTTAAAAACTTCCTGTGTGAAACTAGCAGTACTAGAGAGCCTTGTATAGCTTGAAGTGTAGGGTACTACTTTGCCTACAGTTTAAGCATATGTACGGCTTTCTAGCAGCACTAGTTTGCACACAGGAAATTTTTAATGCCGAGTGGATGAGTACTAGACATATTACCCTACTATGTCAAATCACTTAAGTAAACAAATTTGTCTTTCTTTTTATCAGTGAACTAACAATAAAAAAATGCAAGCTCCTGCACTTGGCACACAATTTTGAAGATGGGATATGCTGTATTTTTCACTATGATTGCCTAGTAATTAGTAAATTGAGTAAAAACCAAGGAACAAACCTTCATTAGTATCAGTGCTGTAGACAGGGTTGGCTGGTTTAAACCAAATGGTTTAGGCTAAGCCAAAACCATAGTTTAAAGTTTAAACCAACCAAAATCTTTTTTTTTTGTTTATTTGGTTTTTATTCAATTTTTTTGGGTTTTATTCATAAATATTGCAAAATAAGCAGTTTTACTTCCAGAAATTATCAAATTTTATTTACACAACTGACAGGATGAGTTAATGTGTTTCTAGTTAAGAATCCATATGACTGTTAGGACAGTTAGAGTCAACTATTACTTATATTTATTAAAAACCTACAACCTATTGCATTTTATGTTATCTCATTTCAGATATGCATTTCTAATTATATTGTGGTATGCTAGCAGCTACTGAAAATTAAATGTAGTAGCTAGTTAAAGTTGCTATTACATAGCTAGTGAGCTCATGAGAAAGATGTAGGCATATAGCTAGCCATTTTATTTTCATTAGCTCAATACTCTTGTTTTCAATTAGCTAGTAACTAATTCTGTTGAGTTGTATTTGTAACTAATTTGAAGTGTTTTCAAGTTTTCAAAGGATTTTACATTACAATAATTATAAATCATAGCTTCTCTGCAATTTGGATAGGTATTAAATATAGGTAGCCATAGCTAACCGCATTTACTTAACCCCTTTTCTTTAAGTTATTCTTTTACAATAGGAAGTTGAAATGAAGCGACTAAGACTGTTGATGATTAGCTAACTACATGTTTACAAAGCAGAAAACCCTTCAAATGTTGGATAAAATGCCTAGAACTATAAAAAATAGGCCTAACAAAATATAAAAATTAAAAATACAAATAAACCAAAAAACCATGGCTTTTGGTTCAAACAAAAAAAAAAACATGGTTTTGCCAACTCTGGCTGTAGATAAATTGACACTGATACTTTTGACAGTTTATTATTTTTCGGTTATTTTGCATTTATTTCTTGTTGATATAATAAAATAAATGAGTATCGTTATGTTGCTTTTCAACAGGGCCTGTGGATAATTGACCACACGACTATTTCCATGTGTGGATAATAGAGTATAAGAATTGTGCAGTGAATGTTTCACAAGTTCTCACTAGTCTTCTGAGCTTTTGGGTATTGTGTGAAGCCAACTTAAGGCAAACCTTCTATCCTGTCACTGTACAACCCTAGCACCACTGCTTTTGAGTAGCTACTGAGGTTAACACTAGTCTATAGGCTATGCTTCGGTATTGGGACTGGCGCTGTTCAAGTTGGTTTTAGCCTAGTCAGTTCCTGGCATTCCTACTGCTGATCTGTGTGCTTCTCTCCATTTGATTCTCGTGTTGCTGCTTCAAATACCTATATTCTTTAATTCCATGTTTTGAATGACAAGGTAATGTTCAGTTTTACTGAGTTGGAGTTGGTAGGAGTCAAGACATTTTTTTATTGAAGAGTTGGAGTTGGTGAAAATGGGCTTATTTTGTTGAATTGGAGGCTTTTGGGGTCCCAGGAGTTGGAGTCCAAATTCGACTCGTCCAAGTCCAACTCCACAACCCTTGTGATTTTGCTTCACCATTTAGCTAGCTACGATCTAATTGTAAACACCCATTGCACACCAAGTAGCCGTGAGTTTTTGGCCTTCTGAAGAATAATTGATCTGTAATTACTGCCCAGAACTTGATATAAAATTATGGCTCAAATATCCAGAATTAAAACTAAAGACAAATTAAAGCTAGTCTGATTATCTCATTCACTAGATGCAACTTGAATGTGCTTGCATTAGACAGCTTTCCTTCTGCCTCCCCTTAGATTGTATCTAATTCTGGGAATATGAAAGGTAGAAGTAGCTATAATACTGTGTGACATGGACAGTCCATTTGGGAGATGAGTAGGCTATTCTGGCGAACCCCATCTCTGTCAGAATTTTTTGGGCACTGCACCCACGAAGTTTGTAACCTGAGTGACTTTTCCACAGATGTTGCATCTGGTCATAATTCTTACTGATAAGTTTAGTTTGTAAAGATAGAAAGGTCCTCTAAGCTTCCCCCCCTGTTGGGCCACTGGTTGTGGTAACACATCCCTCAAGACTCCTATCTGCTCCTTTAGAATGGCTGGGGGCATGGAAGGGGCCTTTTGCATGAGTGTTTGTCTTTTTCTCTTTTGCTCCTTGTCTTTGAGATGCATTGCGCCCAATTTCCCTGCTGGTAGCAGCGCACCGAGCCAACTGCGATGTAATGGCAGAAATGCCAAGTCAAAGTATTCATATTGAGCTATATGGAAAGACTGAGCCTTCACTTCAGGGATCACTTGTTGAGTGGGTATGGTGGTAAAACCATTATTATTACAATAATGTGATATGCACAAGTTTAATGTTACTCAGCAGTATTATAATCATTTAAGGGGCCATCTGAAAATGGCTTATGTTGCATACAAGTAGTGGTTCTGGTGGCTGGCTGTAAGTCAGTGACTATAGGTATTTCAAACACAACCCAAAGGTTGTTTCATGTGCATTGGCAAACCATAATCATACTTTGGAATTGAACACCTCCTCCCCACCCCACCCCCCCCCCCACCCCAAGAAAACCTCTATTTACTTGGACTATAAACTGATTTGTCAGAGCCCTTTATGCCCGCTACTACTAAAGCCCACCAGAACCATTCACCCTTAGTGAAAAAATGAACATACCTAGTTCTTAATTGCATCATTTGAACCTGAAAGATTCAATTGGTAAATAAATGTTCACCTATTGCTGTTTTGGTGCTTTTGAAACCAATAAAATTGCAGATTTCAACAGCCTGCATTAGCATAGCAAAAGTTTGTTGTATGGTGAACAATATTGATGTGTAGGTATAATATAATATGGTATAGGGTCTTTCTTGTTGCTATGGCCAGAAATTGTGCTGTGCTGCTGATAGCTAAAGTTGTCTGTGTTGCTCACTGGTCGTATTTATAGCAGCAGGTTCTGAGTGTCTGCACAGACCCTTGTTTTTAATAAGTACTGATTGATACACAATTGAATATTGACATAGCTTAGTACTTATTTAGGGAGGCTTAAATCATCTGATACTACTATTTGCAGGTGGTGAGCTTTGGGTTCCAGCGTGCCCCTGAGGATGAGCTTCAAAGGCGCAAAATCAAGGTTGCAAAAAGAAGATCGGACGTCATCACCACTGGTGGCAGCGACAAGCCAAGCGTGTTCAAAAACTTCCCTGGGTTTGGCGGCGGTGCTGCAGGAACTGCGCCCACTTTCAATTTTGGTTCTAAATCTTCTGATGAATCCAGTTCTGGTATGAAAAAAATGTTTGAGGCTTCTAGTTTCAAGATGAGCACCAACTTCATGGGTACGACTTCTTCAATACCTTCCATAAATTTTTCTTCTTCATTATCGTCTAATAAGGAAAATTCTAAACCGGCAGACAGTCCTGTGTCTTCTGTTAATGGATCTGATAAATTATCCAAAGACACGGGTGAAGGTAATGCTGACAGCAATAAAACTTTTCTATCTAAATTGCGAGCATTAAATGAGGGTGTGTTGAAATGGATCCAAAAGCATTTGGAAGCCAACAGCCACATCAACTTAAATCCTGTATTTGATGATTATAGGAAGCATTTTGACGAATTAGAAAAGAACTACAAGCCTAAGTTCTCAAAGAAAAGCAGCTCTGCTGTTTCAGAAACTGCTGGTAGTATTGTAAGCAGCCCTGCATCCACTTCCAGCGTTGCTGAAAAGACTGATGCGCCTGCTGCAGGTGTCCCCAAACCTATCTTTTCTTTTGGTGCGTCACAGCCCAAGGATGCATCTGTTCCTATACAAAAAGACAAATCACCCAGCATGTTCGGTGCCAGCAAATCAGTGTGTTCGGCAAGTTCTGAGGCGAAGCAACCACCTCCACTCTTCTCATTTGGGAGCTCGGCTAGTAGTGGCAAGCCAAGCGAAAGCAGCACAAGTGGCTTCTCATTTGGTTCTAAGGAGGGATCAGGCTTCTCGTTCGGCGGTCCTATGGCTTTCGGAAGTAAGGAAGGTTCAGGCTTTGGTGTATCAAAACCAAGCATGTCCTTTGCTCCCATACCTCCTCCTCCTGCTGCTCCTGCTTCTGATGAAACTGGCGAGGAATCTGAAGAGCCACCGAAAGCCGAAGTGTTAGAGGTGAAGGAAGAAGATTCGTTTTATGAGAAAAAGTGCAAGCTCTTCTACAAGAAAGATGGGTCTTTTGTTGACAAGGGCGTTGGGACGCTCTTCCTGAAGTCTGTCGGTGACAGCAAAAAGACCCAGCTAATTATGCGAGCTGCAACGGCTTTAGGAAATGTTCTACTCAACATCGTGCTCAATGCCTCCATGCCCACGCAGAGGACTGGGAAAAACAATGTACTTATCGTGTGTGTCCCAAATCCACCGATTGATGCTAAGGACAATTCAAACAAACCTGTAACAATGCTTATTAGGGTCAAAACGGCTGAAGATGCCGATGAACTCTTCAAAAAGCTAAACGATTGTAAAGGAGAGTAGGTGATTATTAGGGTAAAATAGGTGGTTAAACTTCTGATGAACTATTTAAAATCAGTGAGATTATAGAGGAGAGCGTGCATGCTCATTAGTTCTTTTCAATTTATTGAAACCCTTTTAAGTGTAAAACTCCTCGTGTCTCAGTGGTGCTTTACTTGAGAATTGCAGAGTCGGAGTTGGACAGTGTTTGAGGCCAGGAGTCGGAAACTGCTTTACCCGGGAGTCGGAGTTAGACTTAATTCATTCTTCGACTCCGCAACCCTGCTTTACGGCATTGGTTCTGCTTCTTGGGCAAGGCAATTAACTTCTCATGTATCATTAGTTGAGTGAAGAGAAATGCGCGAGTGCTTGTCTGCTTGTTCTAAGTCATTATTTGAATATTTTGTTGCTTTACGCCCCAGTCAGGTCAGTTCAGTGAGTGCTATGGTCAGTTTCAAGTCCTGATATTGCTATCATCCAATAATATTGCTTTCTGATTCTTTATCTCGCTTTGTCACCACAAATTATAGAACTATTGATCTAGTTGAGTCCACAGGTGAAGTTCAATTTATAACGCTCGAACTTGTAATTTCAATAACTTACGCTTAATTTAAACCACTGAAGCATAATAATGTTGCTAAAATTTTATTATCACAGTTGAAGCCATAAAACGAAGTGCTAACTCATCACATGAAGTGATTGATTTAGGGTAATCCAACTAAAGCTGAATTCGAAGCATCTATGTAGCTAGCATAGTTATATTTTTAGCAATATTTTTAGCCCATTTTCAGTACACTGTAACTTGTGAGTTGTGACTTTAATACCATGAGGATCGTTGCGTTATGCCATGGTGCGTGATGGCACAATTTGTGAAGCGAGTCCGGCCACAGCTAATTATATTCTTTCTGTACTGACACTTTCTGCTGGTCAATTATGGCACGAGTATTTGCAGTTTTCATTATGATATTTTCAGTTTTTGAATTATTTATATCTTGCCACTTCTAGTACTGTAATTCTATCTGCCTTACATGCTTTGTTTCGGTAGTAGAAAACCGTGCTGACCTTTCGCAGACAGTGGATTGAACGCAGCTGCACAGGTACCTATTTAAAAAAATATGCAGTGAGATACAGCACTTTTATTGACCACAAATTGAACAGCGCAGAAACGCATTGATAAAATCCTATTTTAATATAATAAACAGTTCCGATATTGGTTCAGTATTCGGCACGACCGACACGTAAAATGGAAATGAAATAATTTGAATTTAACATGGTCACTGATAGAAACGCCTTCAAACGGGACATGCGGGCACTTTCCCTGTCACAATATATATGGACCTCACAACCCCAAGGGTCCCTAGTGCCTTCTTCGCAGGGGATGTTGCAGTTCCTGCTGACGAGGTGTTGTAAAGTTAGGTAGGCTCTCAATACTTCCCCTTTCTGTTTTGGGAGGTGGGCCGCTGATCGAGGTGGCCGACCTATTCCCGCTAGACTTCTACCGTCTTGTATTTCGTGTCCTTCCCCTGTGTGGCGTAGCTGAGCGAAAGCATTCAGCCGTGCCCGGGGTCGGAGATACACAACGTGCGCCTTTTTCCTGTCAGTAGCGCACTGACTACTTAGAATTTGAGACCTTCTGGCAAAAAAGCCGAGACAAAAATCATTGATTATTTGAAACGAGACGTACCTCGCGCGCAGGTGGCCAAGAGCCTGTGTTAAACCACAAGAATAGTTCGGCGCGATATAAACATTGTGTCCCATTGTACCACTACTGTACTGTACGCCTGAAGCAGATGAATACCAAGTGATGCAGCATTACGTACATCAAAAGTGACAGGTTTGGCCCTGTTGCTCTTGCCAAACCCTAAAGGCCGTTGAAGCGTCACGACTATTAGCATGACTTGTTGGTTGTCTGTCTACTTGGTTACCTCACAGTAAATGAAGTGGAAAGTTGCTTGTTTCTATTTCCATCTTTGAGTGTTCTTGATGTGCGCATCCATCAAGTGTTCTTGATGTGCGCATCCATCAACTCGGGTGGCTGTCGCTGCATATTAATGACGACTTGTTCATGAAATTACCGGTATCCTTTTTATTAGGTATTGTCATTCGTTGAAATTGTTCAGTGATGCAAAAGTCTGAGTCGCCCAACGATGTTGATCACCGTTGTGTGAAAAATGAATGAATCAAAATACGTTTGTTACTCAGTTGCCCTATTATGAACCATGCGTCTGAACCTCGAAGAGAAAAAGAGGTCGAAATGGATCAGTAAGCGACCCCAGGACGCTCAAAATATTGCAGGCAAGTACCGTTTACAGATACAGTTCCCGCAGGGGGACCTTGTAAGTAACCTTAGTCGTTCGCTAGACCTTCGGGATGTCGGTTTTTCATGCCCACTTGGCTATCTTCCGATTTTATGCTCCTTCTAGTATTATTTCCTTTGTTCTTCTTTCCAAACTTGCTGTTCCCATGCGCGTTGATCCGGGGAGTAGCGCCCCCAGGGGGTTTGTGTAGGTTACCTTAGCCATTAGCTAGGCCTTCGGGACGGCTGTCTTTCGTGCCCACTTTGCTTCCTTCCCATCTTTTACTCCTACTGATCTTTCTT